>JAOANR010000009.1:31487466-31621742 GCA_030278955.1 Hygrophila difformis | reverse complement strand
TGCTATCGGCATCAGCCGATATCTTGCTGCGTGTTGGGCTAATTCATTAGCCAACTCATTCTCTTTCCTGGGGATGTACTCAATGTATACTTCATCAAATTCTTCCAGAAGAGTAGTCGCTTCTTCATATAATATGATCAATTGTGAATTCTTAACGGAAAAATCCCCTAACAGTAGTTGAATAACCACCTGTGAATCTCCCTTGATTTAGTATGGCCTTGACTCCTTCGTCTATCAGCTGTGAATCTCCCTTGATTATGCCTTGTACTCTGCTTGGTTATTCGTATAGGAATTGGGTAACTATATATAATATTTATATACCATGCCCTCCAGCGTATGCAGTGTGAACCCTGCTCCAACTCCTGAAGCAGCCTTGGAACCATCAAACATCATTGTTCACGGATGTAGGTATACTATTCCTATTTCGTCTGTTGCTTTCGGCTGAAATTGTTCTTCAATATCCTGAGATACTGGGGACATCGGGTGATCGGCCAGAAAGTCGGCTACGATTTGTCTTCATAGCCTTTAGAGTTGATATTTCAACTCGTATGCATTTAACTTCATGGCCCATTTGGCCATTCTTCGGCTGCTTATCGGATCATTCATCATGATCTTGACTATATCAACCGAAGCCACTACTATTACTTGCCTTGGCTGAATGTTAATCATTCCAACTTCTGGCATGCATGATAAAGACTTAAACACAACTTATGAATCGGCCAGTACCTTAGTTCCGCATCTTTAAGAAATTCTGCTTAGGTAGTAAATCGTCCGATCTCGTCCTCATCATCCTCGTTGAGCCAACAACGCTCCTATAGATTCTTCGGCCGCTGGTATATAGAGCTTCAACGGTCGGCCGAGAATGGGTGGGACCAACACTGGCGGGTTGATCAGAGCCTGTTTCAATTGTTCAAAGGCTCTCTGTTGGTCGGCTCCCCATCTAAATTCCTCCTCCTTCTTTGATCTTAGCAGATCGATTAATGGTTTCCCCTTTCCAGCTGCATTTGCCAAGAATCTCCTTAGAAAACCAATCTGGCATAAGAATTTCTGTAAACTCTTCCTATCATGTGGAGGTCTAGCTTCATGGATAGCCTTGGTTTTGTTTACGTCGACTTCTATGCCTTTATTATGTACCATGAAACCCAGGAAATTGCCTGCCTGTACCCCAAAAGCACACTTGGCTAGATTCATCTTAACTCCATGTAGGCTCATTCTTTCAAATACGTTTCTCAAATCAGCCCAAATGACTTTCCATGTCTTTGGATCGGACCATGACGTCATCGATGTAAACTTCTACACAGTCACCTAACAAATCATGAAACATATAGTTCATGGGCCCTTTGATATGTAGCTCCTGCATTCTTCAAGCCGAATGGCATTACTATCCATTCATATATCCCAATAGCTCCTGGGCATCTGAATGCAGTCTTTGTACATCCTCTTCGGCCATAAAAAAATTGTTATACCCTGAGTATCCCGTCCATGAAAGATAACATTCCTGTTTTGCGGCCGAATCGATTAGCAAATCAACGATAGGCATCAATGTATTCATCTTTGGGAGTGGCTATATTGAGATTTCTGAAGTCAATACACACTCTCAATTTCCCATTCTTCTTTATTACAGGTACAACCACTCTACATACTTAGCCGACCTAACAAATCCGGCCGCTAACAATTTTTCTTATCTCTTCCTTTATTCTTGGAACTATCTCGGGCGCTGCCCTCCCTGGCCGGCTTGCTTGTGCAGCCTAAATCCTTCCTTGATTGGTAGCCTGTGTTCAACAATAGATCTTTCCAATCCAGGCATTTATGTGTAGTCCCATGCAAAACAATCTTTGAACTCATTCAAAACTTCTCTGAATCGCTGGTCATGTGTTGATCCAAATTTGCACTGACTGGGATTTCCCTTGGATGCTCATATGTGGCCAACGTTGACCATTTTCAGAGGATCTTGCGTTTTGAAATCGGGCATCCGCTTTGGGATGGCATCCATGATTTCACTGCCATTTTGCCTTCTCATTTGTAGATTCGAGTTCGGCCGATTCGAACTCGATCGTTTTCTTGGCTTCTTTCATCCATTATATATTTTCTTTCGTGTTTGGCCGTAAATCGGCCTGGTATTTAACTTCAAACCCCAAATTGGTCCAGTCACATTCGACCACGTCCGGATATCGCTCCCTGACGACCGCAAGAAACGGTTGTATGGGTTCCTCAAATAGAACCGCATCAATTCGTCCAGCCGAGCTGACTGGAAATGGAGGTTGATCCCCTTCCACTTCTTCCACTGTGCCATCATTCTTCCAGAACCATATCTTTTGGTGAAGAGTTGATGGCAAGCACCTTGACGTATGAATCCAACATCGGCCTAACAAGGCCGCATATGGAACTTCAGCATCCACCACAAAACATAATCGGAATAGAAATCGATCCGACTGTGACATCCACTAGAATGCACCCTTCGGCCGCAGTTTGTGCTCCCACAAAACTTAGTACTTTCATCCTTGTGGGTAGCAAATCTTCTTTTGTTCGGACACCGATTTTAGTCAACGTAGACAATGGCATAATGTTGACGGTTGCTCCACCGTCCACCAACATTCTCCTTAATGGCCTTCCGTTCACCCAACCCTTAACATAAAGAGGTCTCACATGTTGAGACATCTTTGCAGTCAGAGGAAGAATCGTACTGGGCTGGGCCTCTGGGACGAAAGCCTTGTATCCTTATTCTATTATCTTTTCTCCTTCGGCCTCAAGCCGAAGCGTTTCCAACTTGTCAAAACAGAAGTCCACAATGGGCTTCTCTTCACCAACGTACTCCCCTTCCTTCTGGAAAAATACCACAGCTGGCTCAGAGTCGGACCAGTATTCCTCATAACTTGCTGTGGTTGTGCCTACCATGTTTGCACTAGACCTAAAGTCAAACTTGAATTGTCCTACTGAAAGAATCTCATTACTTGGGGACAATAGAAGTCTTTGGCTTCCATTCTCTAATTCGTATAGGCCTAGGCTTCCACTCTTCTTTCGGCTGTGAGCGCTCATTATTGACCTTAAGCTCCTTTTCTTTTGGCCGAAATTCGGCCTTATTCTTCACCCGATCTTGGCTCCCCTTCGGCTCACGATTCTGCTTCTCTGCATTTTCGGCTGACTTCATCTTAGCCGAAAACACCTTCTCCAGAATCCTTCCTTCAAACGAAGAAAAATCGTCCGGGAAGTCTTCTTCTATGTGCATCGTTTCGTACTCTTCTTCGTATGTCATGGCTGCTTTCAGCCGCTACATTCTCCGGTTATATGTACGATACGATCCCTTCCCCTTTTGAACATTTTCGCCTTTTGCCATCCAGGCTGAGAACTCAGATCGGCGATGTTCAACATGCTTTCGTTCTGGGGAATTTCGGACCCACTGGCCTACTTGAGTATTGGCCGGTGGTCTCCTGAATCTCTTAATCTTTGAGAGACATCCTCTTCAGGTACTGTAATCTGAATTACAGTCTTCCCATTCCTTATATCGGCTGTTAATTTCATCTCTGAATCCCAAACCATTTGTAATGATTTTCAATGTTGGCTTCTCCCTTTCGTCCTTGGGTTCTGGCTTTTGTAATATGTCCGATCGCTTAATCCATTCTTTGACTTCGTAATCTCCCAATCGGTCAAACACATCTGATGCCTTCTCTTTTACTTTCTTTGGAGATCGTAATCATCTCCAAACTCCTATTGTTTTCTGAGCAGATGGCCGTACTCCCAGCCGATCGTGCACAGAGCTTTTGCTGGACGATGGTTGGTCCCCTAAATGATCATGCACAGACTTGTTTTGATCAGGGTGCACCATTACCATATTTGCAACAGGAAACGGATTCCAATCTATTGCCATCAATCTGTCTGGGAATTTTAGCTTCCCGTCATCGACATGCTTCTGGATCATCTTCCTAAAGTGTCCACAAACTGCTGTAGTATGAGTGGCTGATGCATGAAATCTGCACCCAGCCTCCATTTGTTCTTTAGTCGGCTGTGGATGATTTCCTTTGAACTCAAACAATCCGTTCTTCAGGCAATAATAAAAAATTTCATCCATCTGAGAGAGATCAAAAGAATAGAATCGTTGAGACTCTTCTCTAACTTCCCCTTCTTTCTCTTTGCCTCTTACTGGACGAAGAGCTGGACAAGTCATCGGCTTTTTAATCACCAACTCAGCCCTTGCCACTTCGGCTAAGGCAGGAACATTATCCATATTGTATTATTCCCCAACTTCACACCTATCCAAAGACTCTGGAAATGATGCAGCCGACTGGATAGGTTGTGACCTTCCACTTTGATTGCGGCTTGACTTGAAAGTCGCTTGTTCCGCCAAATATGTTTCCATCCTTATAGCTTCGGCCGTTAATTCGGCCACAGTCCTTGGTCTTGTCACCATCAACCTGTCCTTGATGGCGAACTTCAAGTTCTGCTTCAAAATTTGAATATACTCATGCTCCGGAAGCATTGTCTTCATCTAAGCCTTAATAGCATAAAACCTTTCTAAAAACTCATTGACAGACTCTCCAGCCTTCTGTTTAGTAGAAGTCAAATCTACCACTGATACTTCGGGGCTGGTGTTGTAGAATCGGTCATGGAATAACTGTTCCATTTCGGCCCATGTATTAACAGAACCTGGTGGCAAATTAATATACCACTCAAATGCTGGACCAGTCAGTGATAAACTGAACAGAATCAGCTTATGGAAATCGTTCTGTGCGATCCTTGTGCACTAAGTTGTGAATCGGCCAATATGCTCAATAGTTGATCGGCCGACTTCTCCTGAAAAGGTATTAAAATCGGGAACCTTTACTCCTCTTGGCAATGGATATTGCTCTTTTATGTAGTCAGGGTATGGTTTCCTGTACATTGGCCTATTTTCCTGGCCAATAAGGTTTTCGAATTGTGTTCGAATGATTTCGGCGATGAGCTCTCTGTCATCCAATTGTGGCTGATTCTGCGCTGGCGGATATTGCTGTTGCACGATCGGCGCAGGCGGTTGCGGTTGATAATGTTGCTCTTGCCTTGGTTGTTGTGGAGGAGCTGGCATGAGAGCCAAGACGAATGCACTAATTTTCCCAAATGGCCCTTGTTCACGAAACCGAGCTTTACGATTTATGGAAGGAGTCTCAAATATTTTGAGAACAGATCACATGATGAAAGAACTCGAGAATACCGAAGATGTCATTGGGACGAGACTGATAATTTATCTCGAAGATGACCAAAGTCAAAGGCCTCCACTATTTCAAAATTCCTTTGTACCATCAAGTTGGGAAGACCCTGGAGCTGTGGTCCCGAGGAGAATTAATATTTAAATCCTACCTGCTGGACCTCGAGGTCCCGTCCCTCACTACGCAAGCCTTGTTTAATTTATTTTAGCACTTGTTTAATTATTGTAATGGGTTGATTAAAGCCCTTAATTAGTTGTTTAGTTTTTTAATCCTTATGTTTAGGTTTTGCCTATATATATGGCTTTCCCCAACCTTGCTAAGCACCTTTGAATGCATATTGAATATTTCCTTCATATTTGTTTAAAGGTCATTGAGAGCACATACCTTTCAACTTGGTGTTTAATCCACATTGGTTAAACACTCAATCCAAGGGGAGATAACTTGGGTTGTATTAAATCTTTGAGATTCAAAGTGGAAGGAATGGGTTGCAACTAGTTTGCATTTTATTCCAAAGCTATTGTTTCACTTGGATAGTCTCAATCCTATCCTTGCAATATTTTCCTTATTCTTCCTTTTTTTGTTTGGATATTGTATCTAGCTTGTGATCCATGCCAGGGATTTAATTTTCGGTATCAAAGCCAAAGCTATATCATATCTTTTTTTTCTTCTCCATTTCATAAACTCAAAAAGAAAAAAAAGAAAAAAAATTTGCTCCATTGCCCACTGTTCCAGTTCTGCCGATTTTCTGTGTTAACAATTCGTGAATCTAAGTTCATATTTGGATTCTTTGGGTTGTTTACTTTAAGATTCATATAAATTTTGTAAAATTTGGCCAAGGGAAACATTTGTTATGAATTTTTGAAGTTTTGGCCATTATTTCACCATTGTTCTTGTTCATCCATCTTCACACACTCCACTTCCCCATTTGGAATCACTTTCCATTTGGCAATTTTAAATCATCCATTCCTAGGAGTTATAATGCCCAAATTTTTCCAAATCCACATTCTCCACCAAAAACCATAGCCAAAAAGCTTCCTGCCCTCTGTCCGAAAAATCTGTTCTCCGTCCATTTGGAATCTCTGAAAACCAATTGCATATTTGAATTCCTCTCATTGAGTACATGGATTTGCATATGTGGTTTGTTCAAATCGGACACCGGATGTGAAAGTTATGAGCATTTGAAATTTCTTGGTGTTCATGTTTTATTCTTGCTTGTTCTTGCTTGATCCTTGAATCCAATGCTTGTAATGTTTATAATGGCACAAATTGTTGGTTTAAAGTGTTAATTAGACATCATAGTATCATATTCCAGGAGTGTTGTGTGCCAAGACTGTCGGGATTTATTTTGGGAATTAGGGTTTGTTCTTGATGTTCATAGAGTTCTTCATTGTTCTTGAAGATCTTCCACCATTATTCAAAGTGTTCTTGGGCATCACCTTTTTGATCCAAAGGAGTTTTGTCAAGGGTGTTTTTGGAAATTGAAGGCAAACAAATTCTGAAGCTGGTCCCGATCCATTAATTAAAGAGAAGGACATTTGTACCTTTTGTTGGCTTGCAATTAAAACCCCAAGGAATTGCCAAATTTGGTTAAGCACAAAGGACACAAGTGTGTTGATCGGGGGGAAACTTATTGAACTTGCAATTGATTAACTCTCATTTGCCAAGCATTAAATGCGATTGGGGCCCACGAACATACATGTTGCAATTTGAAGTCCCAAGTCCGACACTAGCAAGAAATTGAGGTTAAATTCAACAAGTGGGTCTTGCAAAGAAAGAAATTGGAAGGATTGGAATTTATCTTTACTGTACGATTTCACTGATTTAAATCACGAACAATTTATTGGGTTGAAGTTCCGTCAGAATCTATACTTGACAGTGGAATTCCTCGAGAAATAAGTGTTTGTCACTGTTCCTCTGATTTATTTCACAAATCTCAGAGTTGAAGCTCCGTCTGCAATTGCAGATATTGGAGTTCATCAACAGTAAATATTACAGGGTCATCCATAGTCGGCAGCTTGGGCAACTTGGTTGTACTTATTTTTGGGATTGTGCGCGTGAGGCATATATTGTGTGATTCCGAGTGTTTTAGTTTGTGAGATTTTTATTTTTCACTTTTATATTGTGAGGAATTGGAATCCTTGAGCACTAACTAATTAAAACTTGGAACCGTCAATTGTGCCTGATTAATCAAACAAACTGTCCATTTTCTTGATTGAGTCGAACTGTGTAAACTGATTCTTGCATAGTGCGTACATCACTCATCCCCATATTTCCACAATCCATTGATTGAAGCATCCAAGGAATTTTTGTACTTGATTGAGGTTGAACCAAGTTGGCATTATCATTCGGTTGAAAGTAGAGTGGAAAAATTGTGAGATCACTTTACATATTTCCGTTGAATTTTACTAACTTGATATACATATAGAATATTTTCCTTGAACATGGCAGGTTCTTCACTTGGGGATGCTGAGATCCGAGAGCTAATCAAGGCGATGAATGTTAAATTAGACCAGATGGCGTCAAAGGATGTGGCTTTGGAAAATAAAATCGATCACTTAGCTGGAAGTATAGATGGCAAGATGGCCAGTCATGCACAAATGATTGAGGATACAGTCATGCAGGCTGTAGACAGGCGATTGCAGATTCGAGGATCTAATCCGCTTGAGGGAATCGGAGAGAACGATGAGGACGATGATGATAGCAAGGTCCGACCAAGAAGGGCCATGAGGATTGCCGAAGAAGAAATGGCTACAAGGGAAATGCAATTTGGCACCTTTGATCGAAGGGGAGGACCCCCTGGACGAAAAGCGGACCCAGCTGGAGCATTCCATGAGCATCAAGAACCAAGGGCCACTTATCCTTTCGCGATGCATCCTCCTGTGAACCAGCAACCTCGAGAAGAGCCCATAGTTAGACAAAGGGAACATGATCAAAATCAGGATGAGAGCGATGACAACTTACGGTCCTTAAAATTCGACATTCCCATTTTGAAGGGTAATAGTAACCCTAATGAATTCCTAGAATGGCGTGATTCCATAGAGCTCATCTTCAATTGCCATCGCTACTCTGACATCAAGAAGGTCCAGATAGCTGTAAGCAAATTTAAGGAGCACACTCTCATTTGGTGGCAGAAATTGTGCAAGGACTACCAAATTCAACAACGGCATCAGATTTCCAACTGGGATCAGTTAATGCGAGTTATGGAGAGCCGATTTGTACCCGAACACTACAGGACGGACATCTACACGCGAGTCGTTAGCTTAACTCAAGGAAACAAAACCGTTGAAGAATACTACAAGGAAATGGAAATGTTAATGATGAGAGGTGAATTCAATGTGGATCCACAGATGACCTTATCCCGGTTTGCCAAGGGGCTCAGGCAGGAAATCTTTGATGACATGGACATGAGGGGCTACCGCAATATGACCAATTTGGTTCAGAAGGCGAGTAAGTTCAAGAGTCAACTGAAGAGGAAGTCTTCCGCCCGCACGTCAAATTACAATCCCAACAAGCCATGGCTTATCCAGCCACCGGAAATAGTGGATCGGCCTCGACCACTTATGGGCCGAGATGATCGGAACAACAAGCCAAGGGGATTCGAGCCGAGAAGAGACTTCAAGGATCAACGAAGGGATGACCGGGGTAAAGGACCAGCAATTGAGAGGAATAGACCGGTCAAAGATATAAGGGATGTTCTCTGTTTTAAGTGCAACCGAAAGGGACACTATGCTAATAATTGCCCCAGTCTGAAGAGGGTAGTTTTAGCTGACACTGGAGAAATTACTGAAGTAATTCTTCTTGATGATGAGGATGAAAGGATCTGTGAGCCAATTCTTGAGGAAGAAGAATATGATGAATTTGCTCAGTATGAGGATGAGCAAGATATTGAGCGAGAATATCTGAATGAGGAAGACAACATGCTCACTAATTTTGTGGCAATAAGGACTTTAAATGCCGAGAAAACTGACGAGTAGATCAGCACACCAACGGAACAAAGGGAGAACATATTTCATTATCATTGCAACATAAATGGAAATAATGCATCATTAATTGTTGATAATGGAAGTTCTGTTAATGTTGTAAGTGTTTATACTGTTCGCAGGTTGGGACTTCCTTTGATCCCTCATACCAAACCTTATCAGCTACACTGGATGAATGAAAGCGGGGTGTCGAAAGTCGCGCATCAGACCTACGTACCGCTAAAGATTGGAAATTATGCTGAAAAGGTTTTGTGCGATGTGGTTCCTATGACTGCTTGTCATGTTCTTTTAGGAAGGCCATGGATGTATGACAAAAGGATTATTTATCGTGGAACTGAAAATGACATATCCTTACGGCATGACAACAAGCGATACGTGATGAAGTCTCTACCTTTTGAGAATTGTGAGGGCTGATCAGCAGCGTCTACAGGAAAATATAAAGAAAGCTGATGCAGAATATAAAGCAAATGCAAAGGGTAAGAACAAAATTTCTACTGTGGTTGTTGTTAATGAAGAAAATTTATCTGATGCAGGGCAATGTTTGTTGGTGACACGGACCGAGGTAGAAGGCGCAATTCAGAGTCCTGACTTTCCAGGTCATTGTTTCCTTGCCTTAGTCAAACCAACTAATGATGTTCCTGAGAACAACCATACTGCATTAAAGTGTCCTGAAAATTTTCGCAGGATGTTGGATGAGAACATGGATGTTTTTCCAGAAGAACTCCCAATAGGGTTACCCCCACTCAGAGGGGTCGAGCACAAAATTGACTTTGTGCCAGGAGCTTCCAACCAAACCGTCCGGCTTATCGGATGAACCCTGAGGAAACAAAAGAGGTTCAGAGACAAGTTCAAGAACTACTGGACAAAGGATGGGTTCGGGAAAGTCTGTCCCCATGTGCGGGACCAATACTGTTGGTACCAAAGAAGAATGGCATGTGGCGAATGTGCATCGATTGTAGGGCAGTTAATGCCATTACCATCAAATATCGCCACCCCATCCCAAGATTAGATGATATGCTTGATGAACTCGGCGGTGCAAATATTTTCACCAAGATTGATCTTAAAAGTGGGTACCACCAGATACGAATGCAGTCCGGTGATGAATGGAAAACAGCTTTTAAAACCAAATTCGGGTTGTATGAGTGGCTAGTGATGCCTTTCGGCCTTACTAATGCACCATCGACGTTCATGCGACTCATGAACGAGACACTAAGGGAGTTCATAGGAAGATTCGTTGTTGTTTACTTTGATGATATACTCATATATAGTAACAACGAATCTGACCAGGTCTCACATGTTTTGCAGGTGCTTATCAAATTGAGGAAATCCCAATTGTATGCTAACTTTGAGAAGTGTACATTCCATGTGCCCGAAATAACGTTTCTAGGATTTGTGGTAGGAAGGGATGGACTGAAAGTCGATGATTCAAAAATTCAAGCCATCTCTGAATGGACCCCTCCTACAAATGTACACGAAGTCAGGCGATTTTTGGGCATGTGTGGATTTTTGAGGAGGTTTGTACCGCAATTCAGTATCATTGCCGCCCCTCTCACTTCACTACTGAAAAAGGGGTTGCAGTACAAATTGGGTAGTAAAGAGCAAGAATCTTTTGAAGAGTTGAAGCATAAGCTGACACATGCTCCCGTCTTAGCACTTCCCAATTTTGATTTTCCATTTGAACTGGAATGCGATGCGTCGGGAACTGGTCTTGGAGCTATTTTACTGCAAGATGGCAGACCAATTGCATATCATAGTGAAAAATTCGGAGGAGCTCAGCTTAATTATTCTACCTATGATAAGGAATTGTATGCTATTGTGCGAGCCCTCCACACATGGCAACATTATTTGAGAGGCCGAGAATTCGTCATCAATACTGACCATGAAATGCTCAAGCATATCCGGACGCAGGGTCAGTTGAACACTCGACATGCGAGGTGGAGCAGTTTCATTGAATCCTTTCCTTATGTGATAAAATACAAGAACGGCAAGGATATCGTGGTAGCCGATGCGCTCTCCAGGAGAATGAATTTAGTTGTGTTGGCCACTACACATCTTGTCGGATTCGAGCATATTAAGGAATTATATCCAAAGGATAAAGATTTTGGCGAAGTATACAAAAGGACTGAGAAGTTGGCATTTAGGGAATTTTCCCAGTTGAATGGATTTCTGTACTATAGGAACAGGTTATGCATTCCCCAAGGATCCGTCAGGGAGCTTTTAGTGCAAGAGGCACATTCTGGAGATTTAATGGGTCACTTAGGGCGGACAGCTACTGTTGGGGTTTTGTCTGAAAGATTTTATTGGCCCAAGCTGACAAAGCAAGTTGAGCATTACATTACAAAATGCATTGTATGTTTACAAGCTTAGTCCACAGAAAAGCCACATGGGCTGTACAAGGCCTTACCAGTACCTCAAGGGCCTTGGCTTGATTTGTCAATGGATTTTGTCTTGGGATTACCAAGAACTGCTCGTGCCAAGGATTCCATTTTCGTGGTTGTTGATAGATTTAGCAAGATGGCACACTTCATTCCTTGTGCCAAAACTAATGATGCACCACTTGTGGCAAAGCTATTTTTCCGAGAGGTCGTAAGATTGCATGGAGTGCCTAGGACGATCGTGTCGGATCGGGATGCAAATGTTTAGTTATATCTGGAAGGCACTCTAGGGAGAAATTGGGACAAGACTACTTTTCTCAACGGCATATCATCCCCAAACTGATGGACAAACAGAAGCAGTTAATCGGGTTTTAGGTAATTTTCTGAGGATTGTGACTGCTTCTAATGCCAAGAGTTGGGACGAAAGTCTGCCTTACATTGAGTTCGCATATCACAGGCATCTACATAGCTCAACTCATATGTCTCCGTTCGAAGTTGTTTATGGTTTTAACCCATTAACACCGCTTGATCTTCTGCCATTGCCTCGCAATGAGCATTTAAATGTTAGTGGCAGGGATAGGGCCAAGACAATCAAAGACATGCACCAAAAAGTCAAGGAAAACTTGGAGAAGTCGGATGAGCAATATGCCAAATACAAGAACCGAGGGCGGAAAGAGTTAATTTTGAACCCGGGAGACTGGGTTTGGCTAAATTGGAAGAAGGAGCGGTTTCCGGCCAGTCGTCGCAACAAACTTTCCCCACGCGGGGATGGGCTGTTTAAAATTCTGAAACGAATTAATAATAATGCATATGAACTTGAATTATCTGAGGAATATGGCCATGTCAATCATGTGTTTAATGTTACATATCTAACGCTTTTTGAACGCGACGAGGAGTATGCCAATCGGTTGATGGATCAACCTTCCCAAGGGGGAGAGGATGGCATGGGAGCCAAGACGAATGCACTAATTTTCCCAAATGGCCCTTGTTCACGAAATCGAGCTTACGATTTATGGAAGGAGTCTCAAATATTTTGAGAACAGATCACATGATGAAAGAACTCGAGAATACCAAAGAAGTCATTGGGACGAGACTGATAATTTATCTCGAAGATGACCAAAGTCAAAGGCCTCCACTATTTCAAAATTCCTTTGTACCATCAAGTTGGGAAGACCCTGGAGCTGTGGTCCCGAGGAGAATTAATATTTAAATCCTACCTGCTGGACCTCGAGGTCCCGTCCCTCACTACGCAAGCCTTGTTTAATTTATTTTAGCACTTGTTTAATTATTGAAATGGGTTTATTAAAGCCCTTAATTAGTTGTTTAGTCTTTTAATCCTTATGTTTAGGGTTTGCCTATATATATGGCTTTCCCCAACCTTGCTAAGCACCTTTGAATGCATATTGAATATTTCCTTCATATTTGTTTAAAGGTCATTGAGAGCACATAGCTTTCAACTTGGTGGTTAATCCACATTGGTTAAACACTCAATCCAAGGGTGAGATAACTTGGGTTATATTAAATCTTTGGGATTCAAAGTGGAAGGAATGGGTTGCAACTAGTTTGCATTTTATTCCAAAGCTATTATTTCACTTGGATAGTCTCAATCCTACCCTTGCAATATTTTCCTTGTTCTTCCTTTTTTTGTTTGGATATTGTATCTAGCTTGTGATCCATGCCAGGAGCGAAAGGACGCGGTCCTTGCCCTTCGATCGGCCGATAGGCCTGCTGTTGAAAGTTATGCATATTTTGTGGTACATGCGGTGGATTTTGCGCCGCCTACACATTCTGCGTTCCCATCGGATACATATTCCTTGCTAATTCGTCTCTAAGCATGGCTGGTATCACCGCCAGTATGTTTCATTCTATCTGACGAACAGGTAACCGCCGCTTCCACCATAAACTGGACGTGATCACGAAACCGCGGGGTTAAGTCGTCATGCGAAAACTCCTGATTGTTGAAATCAGATGGTCTAGGGAATCCTAGAGGGAATTCGCCTGGTTCTATTGAACGCTCTTCCTGAATCGGTGGCAAATCATTCCTTGCCGACGTATTGACTGCCGGAGTTGTCGCATGTGGATCAACTGCCATTTTGAGTCCCACTGGGCGTGCCACTGTTTGGCTTCGGTCGAGCCAAGGACATTTTTCTCCTCAAGGGAGGCTATCGGAAAAGGATCAAACCGATTACGGGTCCGGAAATCTTAGAATGCACCCAAACTTGAATGAATTTCACTTGAATTAATGGCAAAATCAAATACAATGAAAAATCTACCAGTTGTTAAGAAACAACGGCTGATTAACCCAAAATGAGGTACCAAACTACCAGTTGTTGAGAAACAACGCTGGACTTGGAAAAAAGTAACCGCTAACAACTAGGTTAAATTCTAGGGAAAGTTGTAAAGGAAGGCAGTAAAGATACAAAGAATTAAATTGCATAAAGGAAATATTGGGGTGGATTGGTCTCTCCTGATTCTGAGCATGGCAACCCCTATTTATAGCCGGAGCTGCGATAACAGCTCCCCGGCCGATTCCGATGAGCCGATTCCGAGCTTCACTCCTTCGGCTGTTCTCGATCGCTTTCGGCCGATTATTTCGTCCAACGAACTTTCCTTCCTTTCTTCCTTTTCACTGGACTCCCATTCGGCTCAATCATCTGGTTTAACCGCTCGTCTCCCATTCGTCCATTGTTGAGCCGCCTTTTCTTGGTCTGTTTGTCCGGCCCAATTACTCCTTTCTCGGCCCAAGGTTGTGATGGCCACAACATATATATTGTGTTTTAATTATTATTATTATTATTATTATTATTATTATTATTATTATTATTATTATTATTATTATGGACTCATCAATTGAGGCAGGCAGTGGTATATATATTGATGTGCGAGCTAGCTGCAGGGTGGGTGCATGTGAAGTGAGGCGCGGCACTTAGCTTGCTTGTTGTATATATAGAGCTACTAGCTAGGGAGGGAGGGAGGGGAACATGCATGCATGTTCTATACCAGTTGTGGTTGTTGATGCATGCATTAATTCGCCGCTCGGGAAGATAGATGCGGCGTTCTATACCATACCCCACCTGCAGGTGGACGAACTCGTTGCTCCAAAAGACCATGCATCATCATCATCCTCATCATCATCCAAATAACATAAAGGAGCTAGCTAGGGGGCACGGAAAGAGGCAAGAGAATGATGACGATATAGTATTATTTCAGAATCACAAGATACACACACATGCAATTTAGCATCAAAATCACTACATAAGTACTATTGATGCATCCATGGTGGTAGTATATATGTTTGGCTTCGGTCGAGCCAAGGACCTTTTTCTCCTCAAGGGAGGCTATCGGAAAAGGATCAAACCGATTACGGGTCCGGAAATCTTAGAATGCGCCCAAACTTGACTGAATTTCACTTGAATTAATGGCAAAATCAAATACAATGGAAAATCTACCAGTTGTTAAGAAACAACGGCTGATTAACCCAAAATGAGGTACCAAACTACCAGTTGTTGAGAAACAATGGTGGACTTGGAAAAAAGTAACCGCTAACAACTAGGCTAAATTCTAGGGAAAGCTGTAAAGGAAAGCAGTAAAGATACAAAGAATTAAATTGTATAAAGGAAATCTTAGGGTGGATTGGTCTCTCCTGATTCTGAGCATGGAAACCCTATTTATAGCCGGAGCTACGATAACCGCTCCGCGGCCGATTCCGATGAGCCGATTCCGAGCATCCCTCCTTTGGCTGTTCTCGATCGTTTTCGGTCGATTATTTCGTCCTACGATCTTTCCTTCCTTTCTTCCTTTTCACTGGACTCCCATTCGGCCCAATCATCTGGTTTAATCGCTCGTCTCCCATTCGTCCATTGTTGGGCCGCCTTTTCTTGGTCTGTTTATCCAGCCCAATTCCTCCCTCCTTGGCCCATCATCGCGATGGCCATAACATGTCCATGGTTTGGGCCTTATCTCGGTTTGTCTGTCCGGCCCAATAACTTCTTCCGCGGCCCAAGGTTGTGATGGCCACAACAGATGCCCTCCTTACTTGGGCGTATCTCTGACTTGAGTAAAGCCCAAGTAAATTGCCCGGTATCATCGTCGACGGTTATTTCTTCTCCCGAAAATCCGTCATCATTACCCCTGTCGCTTCTGTTCGCGTCGTTTCCTTTTCCTCCTCTCAGAGTAAACCGTCTTCCCTCTGTTTCTCCAAACCCTTTTTCTTCTTCCTTACTTTCTTTTTCCTCTTCTCCGATGGATCCACGTACCATTCCTATTTCTTCATCTGAAATTACCGCGATTGAGAGCTCGTCTGCTCGTCACTCCGCGGTTCGTCTTCTTCCCGAATGCTTTTGTTCCCTCGGGCCGCTTCCGGAAGAAATCATTGAGTATACTGCTCGTATTTTCGAGAACGGTTCCATCCCTTTATATTCTTCTTGGCTCTCTTCTCAGCTTTTCACTCCTTCACTTGCTAATTGGCCGTCGGATTCTGCTGATTATGTGGCCTGGTTTCGTCACCTCGAGCCCCATTGCCGCAAGTCCTGGGTTGATGCAAATATCCTTCGCTTAATTCAACTTAGTCTTGAACCTTTCCCCACTGATCTTCGCCCTATTCAGGCCCTTCTTTGCTTCTGGAAACCCACCAAAAATTGTTTTTGTTTTCCTTGGGGCCCGATGACCCTGACCATACAGGATGTTAGACTCCTCCTGTATCTCCCAGTCCGTGGGGAAAACCTTGGCGTTTCGTCTAAATCTCAGCCTCGAGAAAAGACCACTGGTTTTCCTTCTAGCAATACTTTTCGCACTTGGATCGTCACTCATCAAAGCGATCCTTCCTCGCCTGACCCCCATATTGAAGAACCTCTTGCTTTCACAATGTATTTCCTAACATTGTTCTTCTGGTGTATCCCCTCCAAGGGAGTTCTTCTTGAGACTTATCTCTTGGCCTTTGAAATTCTCAATCGGGCTACCTTACCACTGGCCGATTTCTTCCTTGCTCACTTATACGCAGGAATATCGGCTTATGTCTCTGGCTGGGAAAATGGTTTCCCTGACAAAGCTCGCGGCCCCCTGTGGTTCCTCCATCCATGGTTTATTTGGCACTTTCGCGATATCTCGGATTATCCTTCTTGTGATATTTCTCCAGACTGCTTTGTTGGTCCTAGTCTTTTGAAGACATCCCTCCCCGCTATGTCGATCCCGCACTGGATCAGTTATTTTCTTGGCTGAAATGCTGAGCAGGCTTTCTCTCATTATTATTATAAGATGGCCGAATTTTCTTGGATCAAACATATCGCTATTGCTTCTTTTGGAACTCCTATTCCTCGTGCTCTTGCCCAGACTTGGAACAGATGTATTCTTCCTCGTCCTATCTTTAATGGTTCCACGGCTCTCCCCAATTCTACGATTCCTTTTGAGATTTATAACCCTCATTTAGTCAGCCGTCAATTTAGCTTTGGTCAGGATTTGGTGGTGGCTTATCGCGTTGATAAGCAGCTTACCCCTTTGTTGTGGCCATCGCAATGATGGGCCAAAGAGGGAGAAATTGGGCTGGACAAACAGACCAAGAAAAGGCGGCTCAACAATGGACGAATGGGAGACGAGCGATTAAACCAGATGATTGGGCCGAATGGGTGTCCAGTGAAAAGGAAGAAAGGAAGGAAAGTTCGTAGGACAAAATAATCGGCCGAAAACGATCGAGAACGACCGAATGAGGGAAGCTCGGAATCGGCCGGGGAGCGGTTATCGTAGCTCCAGCTATAAATAGGAGTTGCCATGCTCAGAATCAAGAGAGACCAATCCACCCCAAGATTTCCTTTATGCAATTTAATTCTTCGTTTCTTTACTTTCCTTTACAGCTTTCCCTAGAATTTAGCCTAGTTGTTAGAGGTTACTTTTTCCAAGTCCACCGTTGTTTCTCAACAACTGGTAGTTTGGTACCTCATTTTGGGTTAATCAGCCGTTGTTTCTTAACAACTGGTAGATTTTTATTTTATTTTGCCATTAATTTAAGTGAAATTCAGTCAAGTTTGGGCGCATTCTAAGATTTCCGGACCCGTAATCAGTTTGATCCTTTTCCAATAGCCTCCCTTAAGGAGAAAAGGGTCCTTTGCTCGACCGAAGCCAAACAGTGGCACGCCCAGTGGGACTCAAAATGGCAGTTGATCCACATGCGACAACTCCGGCAATCAATACGGCGGAAAGGAATGATTTGCCACCGATTCAGGGAGAGCGTTCAGCAGAACCAGGCGAATTCCCTCCATGATTCCCTGGACCATCTAATTTCAACAATCAGGAGTTTTCGCATGACGACTTAACCCCGCGGTTTCGCGATCACGTCCAGTTTATGGTGGAAGCGGCGGTTACTAATTCGGTTCCGTAAATAGAAGGAAACATACTGGCGGCAATACCAGCCATGTTTAGAGACGAATTAGCAAGGAATATGTATCCGATGGGAACGCAGAATGTGCAGGCGGCGCAAAATCCACCGCTTGTACGACAAAATATGCATAACTTCCAACAGCAGGCCTATCGGACGCTCGGAGGGCAAGGACCGCGTCCTTTCACTCCTCCACAACAACCAAGGCAAGAGCAACATTATCAACCACAACCGCCTGCGCCGATTGTGCAACAACAATATCTGCCAGCGCAGAATCAGCCACAATTGGTTGACAGAGAGCTCATCGCCGAAATCATTCGAACACAATTCGGAAACCTCATTGGCCAAGAAAATAGGCCAATGTACAGGAAATCATACCCTGACTACATAGAAGAGCAATATCCATTGCCAAGAGGAGTAAAGGTTCCAATTTTAATTCCTTTTCAGGAGAAGTCGGCCGATCAACTATTGAGCATATTGGCCGATTCACAACTCATTGCACAAGGATCGCACAGAACGATTTCCATAAGCTGATTCTGTTCAGTTTATCACTGATTGGTCCAGCATTTAAGTGATATATTAATTTGCCACCAGGTTCTGTTAATACATGGGCCGAAACGGAACGGTTATTCCATGACCGATTCTACAACACCAGCCCCGAAGTATCAGTGGTAGATTTGACTTCTACTAAACAGAATGCTGGAGAGTCAGTCAATGAGTTTGTAGAAAGGTTTTATGATATTAAGGCTCAGATGAAGACAATGCTTCCGGAGCATGAGTATATTCAAATTTTGAAGCAGAACTTGAAGTTCGCCATCAAGGACAGGTTGATGGTTACAAGACCAAGGACTGTGGCCAAATTAACGGTCGAAGCTATAAGGATGGAAACATATTTGGCGGAACAAGCGGCTTTCAAGTCAAGCCGCAATCAAAGTGGAAGGTCACAACCTATCCAGTCGGCTGCATAATTTGCAGAGTCTTCGGATTGGTGTGAAGTTGGGGAAGAATACAATATGGATAATGTTCCTGCCTTAGCCGAAGTGGCAAGAGCTGAGTTGGTGATTAAAAAGCCGATGACTTGTCCAGCTCTTCCTCTAGTAAGAGGAAAAGAGAAAGAAGGGGAAGTTAGAGATGAGTCTCAACGATTCTATTCTTTTGATCTCTCTCAGATGGATGAAATTTTGGATTATTGCCTGAAGAACGAATTATTTGAGTTCAAAGGAAATCATCCTTTGCCCACTAAAGAACAAATGGAGCTGGGTGGTGCAGATTTCATGCATCAGCCACTCATACTACAGCAGTTTGTGGACACTTTAGGAAGATGATCCAGAAGCACGTCGATGACGGGAAGCTAAAATTCCCAGACAGATTGATGGCAATAGATCAGTATCCGTTTCCTGTTGCAAATATGGTAATGGTGCACCCTGATCAAAACAAGTCTGTGCATGATCGTCTAGGGGACCAACCATCGTCCAGCAAAAGCTCTGTGCACGATCGGCTGGGATACGGCCATCTGCTCAGAAAACAACAGGAGTTTGGAGACGATTAGGATCTCCAAAGAAAGGAAAAGAGAAGACGTCAGATGTGTTTGACCGATTGGGAGATTACGAAGTCAAAGAATGGATTAAGCGATCGGACATATTACAAAAGCCAGAACCCAAGGACGAAAGGGAGAAGCCAACATTGAAAATCATTACAAATGGTTGGGATTCAGAGATGAAATTAACAGCCGATATAAGGAATGGGAAGACTGTAATTCAGATTACAGTACCTGAAGAGGCTGTCTCTCCAGAGATGAAGAGATTCAGGAGACCATCGGCCAATACTCAAGTAGGCCAGTGGGTTCGAAATTCCCCAGAACGAAAGCATGTTGAACATCGCCGATCTGAGTTCTCAGCCTGGAGGGCAAAAGGCGAAAATATTCAAAAGGGGAAGGGATCGTATCGTACATATAAGCGGAGAATGCAGCGACTGAAAGCAGCCATGACATACGAAGAAGAGTACGAAACGATGCACATGGAAGAAGACTTCCAGGACGATTGTTCTTCGTCTGAAGGAAGTATTCTGGAGAAGGTGTTTGCGGCTAAGATGAAGTAAGCCGAAAATACAGAGAAGCAGAATCGTGAGCCGAAGGGGAGCCAAGATCGGCCTATGAATAAGGCCGAATTTCGGCCAAAAGAAAAGGAGCTTAAGGTCAATAATGAGCGCTCACAGCCGAAAGAAGAGTGGAAGCCTTGGCCTATACGAACTAGAGAAAGGAAGCCAAAGACTTCTATTGTCCCAAGTAATGAGATTCTTTCAGTAGGACAATTCAAGTTTGACTTTGGGTCTAGTGCAAACATGGTAGGCACAACCACAGCAAGTTATTAGGAATACTGGTCCGACTCTGAGCCAGCTGTGGTATTTTGCCAGAAGGAAAGGGAGTACGTTGGTGAAGAGAAGCCCATTGTGGACTTCTGTTTTGACAAGTTGGAAATGCTTCGGCTTGAGGCCGAAGAAGAAAAGATAATAGAAGAATGATACAAGGCTTTCGTCCCAGAGGCCCAGCCCAGTACGATTCTTCCTCCGACTGCAAAGATGTCTCAACATGTGAGGCCTCTTTATGTTAAGGGTTGGGTGAACGGAAGGCCATTAAGGAGAATGTTTGTGGACGGTGGAGCAACCGTCAATATTATGCCATTGTCTACGTTGACTAAAATAGGCCAAACAAAAGAAGATTTGCTACCCACAAGGATGAAAGTACTAAGTTTTGTGGGAGCACAAACTGCGGCCGAAGGGTGCATTCTAGTGGATGTCACAGTCCGATCGATTTCTATTCCGGCTATGTTTTTTGTGGTGGATGCTGAAGTTCCATATGCGGCCTTGTTAGGCCGATGTTGGATTCATACGTCAATGTGTTTGCCATCAACTCTTCACCAGAAGATATGGTACGGGAAGAATGATGGCACAGTGGAAGAAGTGGAAGGGGATCAACCTCCATTTCCAGCCAGCTCGGCTGGACGAATTGATGCGGTTTTATTTGAAGAACCCATACAACCGTTTCTTGCGGTCGTAGGGGAGCGATATCCGGAGGTGGTCGAATGTGACTGGACCATTTTGGGGTTCGAAGTTAAATACCAGGCCGATTTACGGCCAAACACGAAAGAAAATATATAATGGACGAAGAAGCCAAGAAAACGATCCAGTTCGAATCAGCCGAACTCGAATCTACAAATGAGAAGGCAAAATGGAGTGAACTCATGGATGCCATCCCAAAGCGGATGACCGATTTCAAAGCGCAAGATCCTCTGAAAATGGTCAACGTTGGCACAGATGAGCATCCAAGGGAAATCCCAGTCAGTGCAAATTTGGATCAACACATGACCAGCCGATTCAGAGAAGTTTTGAATGAGTTCAAAGATTGTTTTGCATGGGACTACACAGAAATGCCTGGATTGGAAAGATCTATTGTTGAACACAGGCTACCAATCAAGGAAGGATTTAGGCCGCACAAGCAGCCGGCCAGGAGGGCAGCGCCCGAGATAGTTCCAAGAATAAAGGAAGAGATAGAAAAATTGTTAGCGGCCGGATTTGTTAGCGGAGTACAAAGCGTTAATCTTGGGATTACGACAGTTGATAGACGAAGGAGTCAAGGCCATAGTAATCAAGGGAGATTCACAGGTGGTTATTCAACAACTGTTAGGGGATCTTTCCGTTAAGAGTTCACAATTGATCAGATTATATGAAGAAGCGATTACTCTTCTGGAAGAATTTGATGAAGTATACATTGAGTACATCCCCAAGAAAGAGAATGAGTTGACTAATGAATTAGCCCAACATGCAGCAAGATATCGGCTGATGCCGATAGTAGGAAACATAGATATACGTTTGGTCGACACCGAGAAGGCCGAATGGATCAAAGAAGGAGCAGGAGTCTTAGAAAATCCAGCCAACGCTAACCCAGCCGAAAAACGAAAAGCTATGGATTATATAATAGTAGGCGGATTACTCTTCAAGCGAGCTATTGATGGGATATTGCTCCGATGCGTTGGAGAAGAAGATGCCAAAAGAGTAATGGGAGAAGTTCATGAAGGAATTTTTGGTGCGCATCGAGCGGGAAGATCGATGAAGTGGAGAATCATTTGGCTAGGATATTATTGGCCGAATATGGCAACAGATTGTGAGAAATATGAAAAAGGATGTCAAGAATGTCAAAAGCACGGGCCGATACAGAAACTACCAGCCAAAGAGTTGCATATAATGATCAAGCCATGGCCATTTCGTGGATGGGCTATGGATATCATTGGGAAAATTCATCATTTTTCATCAAAAAGACATATGTTCTGGTGGCCACAGATTACTTCACGAAGTGGGCCGAAGCACAGGCATACTTCAGCATCTCTCAGGAGGAAGTTATTGAATTTATTAAAAGCAATTGATCTATAGGTTCGGAATCCCTCAGACGATTCTGACATATAAAGGAACAGTGTTTGTGGGCGAGAAGATCAAGGCCTTTGCAGATGAATTCGGAATAAAAATCATACATTCATCACCATATTATCCAAAGGAAATGGGCAAGCAGAGGCCACGAATAAACAGTTGATAGGGATCGTAAAGAAGATGATTGAAGATCAGCCTAGAAAGTGGCATGAAAAGTTATCCGAGGCTTTATGGGCTTATCGGAATACTAAGACTTCGGCCACTGGGTTTACACCATTTCGGCTGACGTATGGGATGGATGCAGTTCTTCCAGCCAAAGTAACAGTCCCAACCTTGAGGACAAGCCATGCGGTTTCAATGTCGGCTGAACAGTACGATCAGCTGATGAAGGACGAGCTATTAGAAGTTAATTCCGATCTGGTGCAAGCATTCAAGAATTTACAGAAAAATAAAGATGTTGTGGCCGACTGGTACAACAAGAGAATCCGTGTTAAGCGATTTGAAGTTGGCAATTTAGTCTGGAAAGTTATATGGCCACCCAAACAGAAGGATGGCCGATTAGGAAAGTGGAGCCCCAGTTGGGAGGGACCGTTTATTGTTCAGATGAAATTACCAAATGGAGCATACATATTGGTGGACGAAAATGGAGAACAGATAACGAGTCCAGTTAATGCGGGATACATGAAGAAATATTATGCTTCAGTTTGGGATTAAACATCAAGCAAAGAAAGTAACATTTCTATTTCAAGGACGAACATTACAAAGAGGAGCTACTTCAGCCGAAAGCGGCGTCGGTAGTCTAAAATTACAATATACAAGGGAAACGTCCCAGTCTAAAAAGGCCGGGAAGGGATGGAAGTCAGCGGGATCTGAAATGGAAGATATCCAGATTCATTCCCAAGTCCTTCCCACCTATAAGATCGGTGAAGGCTGTTGAAACTTTTGACGAGTTTCATTAACACGAGTAATTTTCTGAAATATCAAGTTTGGATTATTAAATGAAAAGAGTTATGATTCAGGGAAGGGGTTTAAGGATATATTAAGATTTCCCTTTTTATTACTCATGTGGGGGTGTTTTAATCTCAAACGGCGCTGTAGTCCTTCCCGCCATGAAACTTTTGACAAATATCACGGTGCAACCGGGATTGACCTTCAGTCTGTCACCCTGAAAGTCCCTGGTATCTGCACCATGATGCTTCTCTTAATTTCATGTCAAGAAGATACCTGCCGGGGTAAATATTCCAATCTTACCAGACACCAGTGTTCAATACTCAATAAAGTAGTATTTATTACAACTGCGCTGCATCCTCCCCGGCAACGGCGCCATGAAACTTTTGATGAGTTTCATTGCGCTGCCGGGGGGTTGAAGAACCGTCTAAATACAATTTCCAATTTCATGGTGCTCTTCCCACTACATGAGTATTTTCCCAAAATGTTGTTTTTATTTACTCGTGTCAAGAAACTGTGCTCCCGAAAGCGCACGGAGTCAAAAATTGCAGTAATTTATAGTAAGTACCGGATCGTTCACTGGAGGATGTGCGATGGAAGCAGGGCCCACGTCGTTTACTAAGATTTTCCACTCGGTTACTCGTTTCAAGTTTTGCAAGGTTTTCTAACAACTACTTGACATAAATTAAACCAGATCATGAAAGCAGTAAAAATTATTCTACAAAGCATGGTAAACTAGATCGAAGAAAGCAATTAAATCTATACTACGAAAGCAATATAAAATTATGCTACAGTATCTAGAAAGCAAGTTTAAATATGACAGAAGGGACAGGGAGGAAATAATAAAGATTGGACAAGATTCAGATGAAACACAATTAAACTTCCATTTTTAATACACAGATCTTAGCTGGGGATAATCCTCTAGTTAGCTAACTCTCATGCTTTCTGCACCATGTTCCCTTTAACAGACAGGTACTTATGGTGAGAATTTACATGCTCTTAAGACAACAATTTCTAAGATACCACAGACTTATAACTCCCTCCACAGGCCTTGTGAAGTTACATTACATATCTGTGGTGGATAAGCAACACCTAACATATCATTAGTTGACATGCCAAGTACTCCTATCATTCCCCCATGTCACACCCAAAGTTTCAAATCAAGCCCCAAACCATTCCATAACTCTCAAACCTTTTAACAGATGGACAGCCCCTAATTCTTCCGAGTGACCTCTATGAAAGCATTTAAAAGGAAAGCAGTAAAGAAAGCTGTAAAGAAAGCATTTAAATCTATCACTCGGAATCCTTAAAAACGTCTCTTTCCGTTAGTATAAAAGAGCCCCTGGTCTTGGTGACCAGATGCAGATCAAGAACCCCCGAGATATCAATAAGCCACAGGGCTTACAACATCTGGGTAGTTATGAGATACAAACTAAATGAAACAGATCCATAAATGAACCTATTCCGGATGTACTCACTCAAGACTCAATTCTAGACTTTGGCAGAAGAAGATAGTAGTCGAAGGAATACTCGACCTTACCTTAGAAATTCACCAAGGCCTATATGTTGTTCCTCCAATATTATTTATCACATCTCATCTACACCCAAGTGGATAGTGACTTAATGCGATATCTAATATCAGATTTCCAACACACAGCAATTTTGAGAAGCAAATGGATATTTGAAAATCATTCCCTAGACAGGTACTAGACTCTCAATTAAAACACAGATCCTTTCAGTCTAGATGAGACCTAATTGCTGACTCTGCTTCTAAGCTCTCAAAATCAACCCCCAGTGGAATATGAATTAGTCATAACTGTTGAATTTATCCCTTACTTAGGTCCGGATTTTATAAAGGAATTTTTGTTGGAAGTTTATTATGCAACATCAGATTTAAATCAAGACTTCTGTGTCCAAGGGGAAGGATCCCCAAAATAGCAATAAGACCAGAACATCTACATAATAGTATCATGCATACAAGTATATGAAAAGGAAAATAAAGTACCCCAAAATATATGGTGGGGTTAGACAGAATGTGATACACAAAGGTGAATTAGCCTGAGATGAGAAGAAATCGGCTAAAAAGAGTGCCAGAGATAGTTGGGGTTTTCCGGACTGCAAACATCTGCTGTCCGGTTCCCAATTTTCCCAGATGACTGATTTTAGACAGAAAGAATTCCAAATGACGGTGACCGTCGTCATTCAGTTTTCTTTTGTCTGTGAGTGGAAAAATAACCCACATATTTCTTGCTGTAATATTTCTCAACTGATGTTGGTCGACATCAGTTGATACTATTGCAACTTGAATTCAGGTTGAGAAATTAAGATAAAGAAAATTAAAACTGTATCTGATTAGGAATTGGCTGAGTGACTAATCGAAACTCTTAGTGAAGAGAACGCTCGCCGAAGCTTCCACCAACCACTAACCAGATCATGCAAAATAACAGATAATGATTGACACACAGAAGACGGGTTAGTCGATATCCCTGTGAAGGGGCCTTTCACCAACATTAATCTGTGGTGTTTCTCATTATCCGTTCATACACACAATGAAAGAGAAAACAAAAAAAGTAAGAAAATATTTTTGGTATTGTGTGGGTGTTAAGCACACAATAAGTGGACACTAATAGGTTGAAATGTGTAATGGATAGAAGTCAGATGAATTGGGCCTAGGCCCAATACATCTATGCAACTTACACAAAGCATGGAAGAAAAATATTTTTGGAGTTTTCAAAATAAAAGGATAGTTCAATTTGAATTATTAGGGTAATTCGAATTGAGAATGCATGAAGAATGAAGTATGATCTTACCCAATTAATCCTTGCAAAGGGATGAGATATCATCTAATTCGAATTGTTGAGCAATTCGAATTAATTCGAATTGGACAACTCGAATTGATGAAGTCCTTTCCTTGCTCAAAATTGACTAAGGCATATACCTCAAAGGGAGGGTGAATTCGAATTGTCCAGCAATTCGAATTAATTCGAATTGGGCAATTCGAATTGGTAAGAGATGGAAAATAAACTAAGGCATGAAGGGATGACAATGGATACAATGTGGTTTTCAAGCCAATTCGAATTGTTGAGCAATTCGAATTAATTCGAACGGGATAATTCGAATTGGTTGGAAACCACATGAAGAGATTTTTGGGTGTGCAATTCGAATTTCTTAGGCAATTCGAGATAATTCGAATTGCCTCAATTCGAATTACACAATTTCAAACAACAACAATTTTTGTTTTCACAAGCATGGGTTAGGTGAACACTGTGCTGTAATGATGGTTTTAGATTTACTAAATCCCTCATCTCACATCAATGTCATTTCACAGCCACCCTAGTGAAATTTTCAAGAAATAAACAAACACATGTCCAGTGGGTATTGGCCCGATTCAAACCCTATTTCTACAAACAAAGGATCAAAGATCAAAGAGCCTAAAACATCTAGTTATCTAAGAACTGCATGAATAAACTAAGAACACTCAAGTTATCTAAGGTAGCATGAAATAAGATTAGGGCAGGAAGAATAAAACCTAAATATAAATTTTAACAAACCTTAGAAACATCTAAGACCCAAGAACACTTATTTGAAGCTCTAAGGCACTAAATCAAGCCAAAAACCCACCAAACATGCATTTATTAAGTTTGAATGTCAACTAGGACATAATAAATGTAACCTAGTTGAAACAAACAAACATACCAAGCATTTATTTCTAGGGAAAGCATTAAAGAGTGCCAAAACACATGAATAAAACCATTTCTGGAAATTTTCTTGTACTGGCACTTTGAAAGCAAAGTAAAGAACCCAAAACCATCATTAGCTTGAAGGTAGGGTTTATTCTAACTAGAAAGCATGTAAAAATATGGAAAATGGCTACTCTAAGGGTTACACGAACTGCTTCTACACTAAACTAAGATCAAAGCATGTAAAGATTACACTACTTGCAAGAAAAATAAACTAAACTAAACTAAACTACCTACCTAACCCTTAAGGGGTATGGAACCTCCTGCTGTTCTTTTTGTCCCAAGCTGCTTTTTGGCCAAAATTCTTTGATCTTTGATTCTGTTGTGGAAGGTCTGCTTTTATAGACAATCTTCAAAACCCTAGGCCCACCAATGTTGTGCTCATGCTCCACAGCCTCTGATGAATTTTTGAGTGTAGTTCGAATTATCTCAACCAATTCGAATTAATTCGAATTGTGAGATCTCTTCCTTGAGCTGGGATTTTGGCCTTCAGTTATCAATTCGAATTGTTAGGATAATTCGAATTGGTCTTTTCTCGAATTGGATGAGGGTTTCTGCTTGGCTTCCTTGCACTTGTTGGCAATTCGAATTGTTTGTGCCAATTCGAATTAATTCGAATTGGACAATTCGAATTGCATCTTCTTCCTGCCTTTGGGTTTCTTCTCTCTTCATTCCCTAATTCGAATTAATTCGAACTTGAACAATTCGAATTAGACTTCTGCATCCCTTCCAACACTTAACCAATTCTTTGCTCTCTTTAGCAATTCGAATTGTTGTGCAATTCGAATTAATTCGAATTGCACAATTCGAATTGTGCTTCAACACTTAGCCAAATTTCAGTTGTGGGATTTTCAATCTTTTTCCCATCTTTTTGGATTTTTGTGGGCTCTTTTATTCTTTTACCCATCTTTTCATTCCTTTTTCTTTTCTTTTTCCTTTTTTCATGTTTTTGGATTTTTCTAACACAAATACAATTAAAATTGCATATTTTGTGTCTTTTTGTTACCGGCTCGATGTTTTTTACAAACTCGCATTAATCTGTCAAATTCAACTGCTTTCTTATTGAAATAAGATGGAATCACGATCAAAATGTCCGTCTCAGACACGGAAATGGATTGGAAATAATGGACAATTTTGGCCATTATCAGCTGTGCTAGTGAAGCCAGCTCCCCGATCGAAAAGAAAAAGAAAAGATAAGTTTTGCTCCAATGAGAACACCCCACCCACTAGACATACACGGCAGAAGAAAAATCCGTGTGGTGCGTCCTTCAGAGCAAAAAGGATGATACGGTCCTATGGAAAGGTGCGACTATCAGTCGGTCGCCCAAAACTTTGGGACCGGTATAAGCAAGGGTACGACAGGTCACAACAATATTAAGAGAGAGGACAGAGCATGAATATGACCGTCGAAACAAATGTTAGAAAAAGTGTCGAGAGATCCTCTTCCGCATAAGCGTGGCAATAAGCAGGTTAGCTGAACTCGTACCGTATGGAAGGAGTTTCTTTGTGTTATGAACAAAGACCCAAACAGAATCCTGGTAAGCCAAGGAGGTTTGGGAATAGATGAAATAAGATAGGACAGAGGAAGAATAGCAGACATTGCAAAATCTTGTGATGAAGGGAAAGGAACTGCACGTATTTATAGAGGATCAAAGCGGCAGTATGTACAATAGACGCAGAAACGTAAAAAAATAAATGCTAATAATGGAAAAGATCGCGAAGAAAAAGCTGCAGAGAATATTGCCCTGCCACACAAGATCGCGAAGATTACAAGAAACCGTCAAAGTAAAGCACAAAGAGACAAAAGATAATAAATAGGCCGATCATGAATAACAAGAATCCTAGTCTCCGCTAATGTCAAAGGCAATATCGTCATCGGAGCCAGGAAGACGGTTAGTGTGCGGGTCAACGGACGAATCATGGCCAGCAGCAGGATGAAACACGGGTTTCGTTGGGCTGAGATGAAAGCAAGTGTTCGGACGCAACCTGAAGAGATCCAGACTGGATACCTAGAGGAAACAACGAAAAAGAAGAAGTTAACGAAAGATACCAACCCTACTTGGGAGATAAGCTAGTGATGGAATATCCCTCGAAGATTTGGGATCATTTTCCAGAGTCGGGCCAGTAACGGGGTCGACAATGGTGGCGGAAATATTGGGTGCAGGACGAAGTTTGGCTGCAACTGGTCGAATTTTGTCAATAACAGCCCGAGTATCCGACCATAAACCATGGAAAATACTAACGACCTCGTCGCTAAAAGAGGATCTTAAGGAAAGATAGCCCATCTCTTGTTGGAGATTGGCAAGTTTCTCTCTGGGAATCTGGGAAGACCTGTGAAGTTGTTTGATGAGATGCTGAAGGCGAGTTGACTCCTTATCCATCTCAGTCAAGGAACTTTCCAAATCTTGAGCCTTGCGTTGAAGTCGGCAAATCTCTAGCTGAGTAGCAGCAAGTTCCTCTGAACGTTTGTGCCTAAGGACGTCATTGTCCGACAGTTTAGTCATGTATTCTTGATACTCGAAGTTATGCCTATCAAACTGCTGCTTTTGGAGACCTATAGCGGCCAACTCATCCTCGAGTCTCTTGCGAGCGGCCAAGACCCCAGGAAGTTCTAAGTCAATACGCAAAACACAGGTAGACATCGTCTTTAAAGCCTCCTCCAGACCCGAGGAAAGGAGTTCTTCGGAGAAAGAACGCTCAACGTGAGAGATGAGCAAGAGGATATGTTTGGTCTGAACAGAGAGCACGTCCGATTGATGAGCAATCAAGCGATCCAGCTCGGCTAGACAAGACTCAAAACTGTCAGGAAAATCGGATGGGGGAGGAAACATAACTGGAGAGAAAAAATCATCTAAAACTTCCCGATCTGGAAAAGGATAGGAAGGGGTGTCGCCAATAGGGGTCAGCCCTTCTTGTTGAAGGCGAACGACGGAAGGATTAGGAAGAACAGTAGCCGAGGAAAAGGATACAGTAGTTATCAAGGAGACAGTCGGCTCATAGATAGTTGAGTCAATATGATCAGCTTCAGAAACGCAAGGAGTCAAATTGGACCCTGGATCAACCGGTGGTGTAGTACGATAGGTTGAGGAGAAAGCCTATCAGAATCAATAACAACGACCTCATCAATAGGGTCCAAAGCCGAACGAGAAGGAGTAGGAGAATGTCGGGGTATATCATCAGGGCCAGACGAATGGCAAGGGGATACTAAGGCTCTCGACGAATCTGTAGTTGGACGAATCTGAGTGTAACACCCCGGATTTGATAACCCAGGCCGGGATGTCACCGCCACATCTCTCTAGCAAGACACGGATTCTCCGAGCTTGCCAAAGAGATGCAAGGCTATAGGTATTGCAAAAAGATTTAAAAACAAGTCCGGAATCTATGTAAAAATAATAAGTATCATCCACACATATAATAGTAATAATATATCGCAGCGGAAAAATGTAAAATGGGCCGACATGGCCAAAACTCGGGATTTACATGCCCGTTATGCAAGTATCGTAAAAAGCAAATAAACAATGTTTAATAAATCCATCCCCCAATGCACATGCTATGCATTATCTCCGTACTCTGAAAGAAAAGAGAAAACAACAATTTTATCAGTATATAAAATACTGAGTAAGTCGATCCTAACATAGCAATAAAGGGATTTAATTAGATAGTTTAAAATTTCACTCCTAACATGCATTCACAAAATTTAAAGGAAATAATAATTTTAATTGTGTACTTAAACAGGCATCTAATCCACAATAATAATTTAGTCATGCCATGAAATTTAAAGACGTAATTTAAATGCATAATTTAAAGACATGCAAAAATAAATAAATACTTAAAAATATTAAATCTTTTATTTCCCCGTTACGTAACCATTTCTCAGTGTTTTGTATAGCCGGTGATCCGGCGGCCGCAGCCGTGTCGTAAGTATCTTGTATAGCCGGTGATCCGGCGGCCGCAGCCGTATCTGCCATACCCAGTAACACTCCGGATCCTCGAGAAATTCATACGGACAACCCGAGAGAGTAGGCCATGTATCTCCCGCCGATTGGCGTAATATTTCATCAAATTCTCTCGTCCATTATAGGCCCGAAGAGAAAGGCTAGAGGGGCACCCTGCAGAGCACTCACCCTCCACCAAGTATCTCATGTATCGTTTAGATTTAATGTATCGGGGTTTTTCAAAAGTGTAGATGTATCGTATTTCAAATCTTTGATCGTTCGTTTCGAAATTTCAAAATCCTTCGATTTAAAAGTATCTTGGCGTCACAGTTTGCGCCTTTTCAATTTAAAAATCCGTTTTAAGTCCGAAAAATCTGAAATCTTCACACTTTATGCAAAACACCCTAACAAACAACTTTCGTGTTTTAACTTTTTCGAAATAAGTTGAGGAAACATGTCAAAAATCGATTTCACTATGCAATCAGAAATCTGTCCGAACTCAGGTTTGACACAGTTCAAAATTTCGACTTTTTAGCATATCAAATGGACTCCAAAAATTCTGAAATTTAATATGCACATACTAGACATGATTATCTACAACTTTCATTTAGATTGTAAGGATCAAATCGGACTAGAAAATATAGAAATAAATTCACTAAGTTCGAACATGTTCATAGGCAGATTTCAACACGTTTTGTCAAAACAGTTTCTTTTCGATGCGATTTAAAATAGCAAACGTTAACGAAAATGGCTGAAATTTTTACACAACCTAGATTTATGTGTTAGGATTAAAAGTCTAGTTTTGAGTTTCTCGGATTGAATCCTCGAAATATGAGTTTTAGGCCGATTACAGAAACTGCGCAAGATGGGGTTTTTAAGTTCGATTTTTACGTTTCGTTACATTACGCCTATACCGGACACCCCGAAATCACCCGTATTGATATGGAAGGCTCAACTTACAGTGATAGAGAGTTTTGGGTCGTCCTAAGGTCGCTGGCTCGTCCAAAATCCTACGAACGGATCTCCTCAACGTCAAGCTTCCGACTTTGGCCACGATTTCGAATCGGACGAAGAAATCCAATGTTAGATCAAGTTTTCGGGTTCAAAAACTTAAATAGAAATCTGTGAACGACTTACCACAGATTAGAACACTAGGAATCTTGTATTCAACGCCTCCTCCGTCGGTTTTCGTCGCCGGGAAATGATCGGAAAGTCGTCGGGAAGTCGCCGGAAAGTGTTTTGGCTTTGGAGAGAGTTGAGAGAGTTTGAGAGTGAATGGTGACTGATGAAAATGGTGAAGAGGCTGCCCTAGGTCGCCTAAAAGCTTCCCCCTTCGGCCAAAATCCGCTTTCCAAAGTCGGGAGGTCGAATTATGGTAAGAAATCGCCGAAAACGCGCAAGTTGCCAAAACCTGTAGGGCCACGCGGGGTTGGCGCGCCTTTTAGCCAAACCCCGCCCGGCCAGCGCGCGAGACTCGCCTGGACTGCGGTCCGGGCGGGTCCGTGCGATCCGATCCGTCGGGTCTTTTTCTCCTCTCTTTCGGACTTCTATCCTTCCCCGTTTTCGCGCTCGATTTTTTTCCGGGTCATTTCCGGATTATGCTTCTCATCATAAATTTATTCCGTCTCAATTCGATCACATGCTTGAGATCCTACGACCGTCGGTTTTGGTCCGTCGGTTTCTAATTCGTCGTCCTTTGACTTCCGTGCATTTCCGCGTCTACGGGTTCTCGGAAACGAAACCTTCTCTCCTATTGGATTGATTCCTATTTTTATATTCTAAAATTTACGGGTATTACAGTCTACCCCCCTTAAGAACCAACTTCGTCCTCGAAGTTGTACTTCATCCTCTCGCGAGTTCGGGAATTGTTTGATTAAGCGATTGTATTATTGTGTGTCGTTGTTTGTTATTATTTGACTGAACCCAGAATTGAAATTTCCGAGTTGCCTACGTACCCCGTGAAGGGATCAAGTCATTACGTAGTTCAAAACAATTTGAATTTGTTTATTTGGGGTACAAAGTATTCGTACAAAATATTCAGAAATACTCGGGTTGTCACATCCTCCCCCTCTTAAGATTACAGTTATGTCCCCATAACTGTTGTTGCACTGTCTTGGAATAGGGTTGGGTAACGCTCCCTCATGTCTGCTTCCAGCTCCCACGTTGCCGTCTCGGCTTCGTGGTTAGACCAAAGAACCTTAACCATCCTCACGGTCTTATTCCTTGTTACCCTCTCCTTCTTGTCGAGTATTCGCACCGGAATTTCTTCATAGCTTAAGTCATCGTCCAGCTCAATTTCCTCCGGTTGGAGTACGTGGGTCGGGTCATGGACGTATTTCTTCAGTTGCGAGACGTGGAACACGTCGTGGACACGAGCAAATTGTGGCGGTAATGCCAATCGGTATGCAAGATTCCCCACTCTTTCTAGGATCTCGTAGGGTCCTATGTACCGTGGGCTTAATTTTCCCCGCTTGCCAAAGCGCATCACACCCTTCATCGGTGATACCTTTAACATGACCTTATCGCCTATTTGGAATTCCAAGTCTTGCCGTCTCACGTCGGCATAACTCTTTTGCCGGTCTTGCGCGGCTCTCATCTTTCCTTGGATTATTTTGACTTGTTGAGCCATGTCCTCAACAAGTTGCGGTCCAATTACCATAGTCCTCTCGCCCTCTTCCCAGCTCAATGGGCTTCGGCATTTGCGTCCATACAGTGCCTCGAAAGGTGCCATGCCAATGCTAGCATGGTAGCTGTTGTTGTAGGAAAATTCGATCAAGGGTAAGTGATTTTCCCAACTTCCTTTAAACTCTAATACGCATGCCCTCAGCATGTCTTCCAAAGTTTGGATCGTCCTTTCCGTTTGTCCATCCGTCATGGGATGGAACGCGGTACTCATCTTTATCTTCGTACCGAGGGCTTCTTGTAGTTTTGTCCAAAAATGTGAGACGAATCTACTGTCTCTGTCCGAGATGATGTCGTGTGGTACTCCATGTCGTCGTACCACGTTATCGACATATGCCCTTGCCAATTGGTCCATGGACCAGGTATCCTTCATGGGGATAAATATGGCAGCTTTTGTCAACCTATCCACGATCACCCAGATTTTATTCATCCCCTTCGGTGAACGTGGTAACCCCGAAACGAAGTCCATTGAAATGCTATCCCATTTCCAACTTGGGATTTCCAATGGCTGCATTAATCCTAAGGGTTTCTGCCGTACGGCCTTGACCTTCTGGCAGGTAAGGCATCTCGCCACAAACTCGGCTATTTCTCTCTTCATGTTCGGCCACCAATAGTTCTTCTTTATGTCCTTGTATAGCTTCTCGCCTCCGGGGTGGACCGAATATGGGGTATTATGGCCTTCCTCCATTACTCTTAGCTTCAGGTCCTCGCATTTTCGTGGTATGCACCACCTTCCTTTGAAGCGGATGCTTCCGTCCTCATGGATTTTAAAATCCATTGCCTTTCCTTCAGCAATGCTCTTCCTAATTTCCTCCAACTTTTCATCACCCTGTTGTGCTAGTCGTATCTCATCAAGTATGGTAGATCCTACTACCATCGTGTTGACGACCTCACTTACTTCGCCAGAGTGTACCAACTCCAGACTCAATTTTGCCAAGTCTCTGTACAACTCGGCCGGTACCACAAGTGAGTTCACCACGTGTTGAGTCTTTCGACTCAAGGCATCGGCCACGACGTTGGCCTTTCCTTCGTGGTACGCGATTTCCAGGTCGTAATCCTTAATCAGTTCCAACCATCTTCTTTGCCTCAAATTCAGCTCTTTTTGCGTGAATATATACTTGAGGCTCTTATGGTCGGTGAACATCCGACACTTTCGCCCATAGAGGTAATGCCTCCATATCTTTAGAGCGAACACGACTGCGGCTAGCTCCAAGTCGTGCGTCGGGTAGTTCTCTTCGTGTGGCTTTAGTTGACGTGATGCATATGCTATAACCCTTTGATCTTGCATTAGCACGCATCCCAATCCTTCCTTCGAGGCGTCGCTGTACACCTCGAAGTCCCCATCCTCCGATGGTAATGCCAACACCGGCGCTGTAGTAAGCCGTTTCTTCAATTCTTGGAACGCGGAATCACACTCGATGGTCCAGTCGTATTTCACCCCTTTCTTTAACAGCTGCGTCAATGGGCGAGCGATCCTTGAGAAATCCTTTACAAACCTCCGGTAGTACCCTGCCAATCCGAGAAAACTTCTTATCTCGGTTGGATTCTTCGGTGGCACCCATTCGGTCACTGCCGAGATCTTTGCTGGGTCCACTGCCACTCCGTTGGCGGATACGATATGTCCCAGAAATGCCACTTCTCTTAGCCAGAAGTCGCATTTGGACAGTTTGCCATACAGCTGATTTGCTCGTAAGATCCCTAACACTTTGTGTAAGTGTTCGGCATGCTCTTCTTCGCTTTTCGAGTAGATCAGGATGTCATCTATGAACACCACTACGCATTGATCTAATAATTCTCGAAACACGTTGTTCATGAGATTCATGAACATCGCTGGGGCATTCGTCAGCCCGAATGATAGCACCGTGAATTCGTAATGCCCGTAGCGAGTTCTGAATGCCGTCTTTGGGATATCCTTTTCGGCGATCCTTAACTGGTGATATCCAGATCGTAGGTCGATCTTTGAAAATACTGAAGCTCCCTTCAGTTGGTCGAACAAATCCTCGATTCTGGGCAAAGGGTACTTGTTCTTGACCGTGACTTGGTTAAGTCCTCTATAATCGATGCATAGACGTAGACCTCCGTCTTTCTTCTTCACGAATAAGACCGGGGCTCCCCATGGGGACGTGCTCGGCCTTATGTAGCCCTTTTCTAGCAACTCCTCGAGTTGTTCTTTTAGTTCCTTCATTTCCAGCGGCGCCATATGGTAAGGAGCCTTCGAGACAGGCTCCGTTCCCGGAATAAGATCTATAGTGAATTCCAGATCTCTCTCAGGCGGCATGCCGGGAACGTCTTCCGGGAATACATCCGGGTATTCTCTCACCACCGGAATGTTATCCACCTTGACCTCTTCGGCCTCAAGGTTATGAATGTAGCAAGCATATAACGCGTAACCCTTACGCATTAAGCTACATAGCTTCATGGCGTTAACTATCTTGGTAGACTTCTTAGGGGGTCGGGAGTAAAAGATGACCCTCCTTCCCCGACTCTTTGACAACGTGATCTTTTGTTTTTGGCAATCGATCACGGCTTTATATTGGGTTAGCCAATCCATTCCTAGTATGACGTCAAAATCCTGTAGTTCGAATTCTACTAAGTTCGCGAAAAACTCTACGTTCTTTATAACTATCGGAATCCCGTTATATCGCTTAGAGCATGATACTACCTCTCCCGATGGAAGTTGAATCCCTAAGTTAATCAATTCGCACTTAGGTAGATCTAGTTCAGGTAAGACTCTAGATGATATTATCGAACAACTAGCTCCTGAGTCAAATAGAACTCTAAGGGGTGTACTTAAGACATGGAACGTACCTCCCATTACGTCCCCTTGCATAGGCACATCTGCCTCATTGATGACATTCAATCGCCCCATTGGGCGTCCCGGGTTGCCTTGCTGATCCCGGTTCGGGTTCTGATTCTGTTGCTGATTTGGATTCTGTGGGGGACGTTGATTCTGATTGAGATTCTGGTTCTGAGGGGGTCTATACCCCTGGTTGTTTCCATTCCGTCCATCCTGGTTGCGAGGCTGAGTTGGCCCCGTGCCTAAGTCCTCTCTCTTGGTGATGTTTTCCAGTCGAGTGCGGCACTCATTTGCCATGTGGCCGTTGCGACCACACCTGTAGCAGGCGCCCTGTTGGGGGCACCCTCTGGCCAAATGAGGCCTGCCGCATCTCGGGCAAGGTGGTACCGGGTTACCCCGGAAAAGGGTTCTATCGTCATATCCTCTGTTGTTGTTTTGAGGGGGTCTGTTCAGATCTCCCCGAAAGTTGTTCCCTACAGCATTGTTTCCGGAACGGTTGTCTCTACCCCTCTTATCCTGACCCTGAGATCCTCAGTTGGGTTCTCCACTCACTTTCCTTTTTAGTTGTTGCACCCTTGCAACAGCTACCGCACGATCATACACCGATTGCAGGTCTGGGTATGGGACGCCAGTGATCACCTCTCGTATAGCCAAGTTTAGCCCCATTTCAAATTTCTGTGCCTTCTCCACGTCTGTCGGCACGAGTCTCGGTGCGAAACGCACCAACTCCTTGAAACGGGTGTAATATTCTTGGACTGTTTGCCCTCCTTGCTTCAGAGATAAGATCTCCTCGTACATGGCGGACTTTGTGCTCATGGGATAAAAGCGATCCCTGATCAGACTCATGAATTCTTCCCAAGAATAGGGTTCCTCATCCTCGGCTAGCTTATCTTGCATGGCACGCCACCAGTCATCCGCCTCCCCTCCGAGATAGTACGATGCCACAGGCACCTTCTCGTCAATTGGGCACTTCACCGCGCTTAGTAGCTTGTCGAATGTTCGGATCCATTCTTCAAGTTTGGCCGGGTCCTCTTCTCCGGCGTAGTTCGGCGGACGATACGAGTTCACCATAGCTAGGTAGTTAATGCGGGCCTCGGGTGGAGGTACCGCAGCGGCCTGGCCTTGGTTCACATGCGCGTTCCCTATCGCGATGAGAACCTCTTCTAGAGTCCGTAGGCGCGCGTCCATGTTGTTTGGCATGGGGTTTGCCGGCTCCTCTTGAGCGTGTACCCCTTCGCCGGGTATGGGCATTTCTGGTTGCATAGGGGTTTCGTTGGTGTTTGGAGTAGTGGGCTGAGCGCGTGATCTTCCTCTCGGTGCCATGCTGTTGCAAGAACAAGAGAGTTTAGATTCTTTTGTTGAAGTATTATGTAATGCTTAGGAAATAATTTGACTAAATAAATGACGATATTAACAGGTATCAGTTCTGTTGGAACCTGTTAGTATAGGTTGTTGGGGTTTAGCGTATTGTTTGTTGTTATTCGGGGTTGGTTCTACTTACTGCTTTGTTTTTGTTTTGTTTATTATTATTATTATTATTATTATTTTTTTTAGACCCTAGGGTTCAGGGTTTAGGGTTTAGGGTTTAGGGTTGGAGATACCCTTGTTCCATAATTATCTCCATACAAAGTATATTTATATATATTTACTACTTGTATTTTTGTTTAGTTGTTATCTATAGGTCATTGATTATTATTAACTTGTTCGTTTGTTTGATCGGGTTTTAGTAGGGTATTCGAAGAGAAGTAATTTAATTAAAATGTAAGGAATACTTTAAATATAATTGTATAAAATAAATGCTTGTAGATTTATTACTCAAGAGAAAATTTTTCAGCTGTTTACAAGCATTCGTAACAGGAATGAAATAGTAGTGTTGGTACTAGTTTGAAAAAAAAGAATATAGATAGTAGTGCATCAGTATGGGCTCCAAGTCTAGAGGGTATGGGTAGGTACATCCTCGATGGGATCGTCCTCGTCGCTGGATACGTCAATAGCAATGGGTGTCCCCACCGGGCTCGGGCTCGGAGGAAATATGTCAGCCTCTAGGCCTAGCAGCTCAGCTGCTAAGTGTCCTAATTGCATCATCCGTTCGTTGTCCTTGTTTTGGAGTGTGACCACTTGGGTTTGGAGTTTGGCGACTTGGGCCTTGAGTTGGGTTATTTCCTGATGGTCAGCTTCCCTAAGATGTCTCAAATAGTCCACGTTATTCTCTAGGTGCCCCACTCGAGCCTTGAAGTGATTGACATGCTGTTGGGATTCGAGGTATGCGTTGGTCAGTTTCATCATCAGATTAGTCATGTTCGCGTTGGGTTCGGCCATCTAATGTCAACAAGGAGGTTAGAGTTAGAGTAGGTTTCGAATAAAAGTTAGGATATGCAGGAATTTAAATCTATATGGATATGCACATGCAATTTCCCCCCCAAAATTAATTTAATTTAATCATGGATTTAAAAAGTTGGGCCTCTATATTGGCCAAAAATAATAACTTGGACTTTAAGAAGTAAAAACATGGGTACTTGGGCCGAAATGGTTGGGCTTAAAATAATTATAAGTATTGGGTCAAAATAATTTAACCCCCTTTGGGCTCAAAATATTATACTAATTGGGTAAGAAAATTTTTGGGCTCAAATTTTTGGGCTAAAATAATAATACTAGTAGTCTTAAAAATAATAATGATAATAATAAATTTAAAAGTAATAAAATATTTTAAAATATTAATAATAGTAGCTTAAAAATATTCCGGGCTCTGATACCAACTTGTAACACCCCGGATTTGATAACCCAGGCCGGGATGTCACCGCCACATCTCTCTAGCAAGACACGGATTCTCCGAGCTTGCCAAAGAGATGCAAGGCTATAGGTATTGCAAAAAGATTTAAAAACAAGTCCGGAATCTATGTAAAAATAATAAGTATCATCCACACATATAGTAGTAATAATATATCGCAGCGGAAAAATGTAAAATGGGCCGACATGGCCAAAACTCGGGATTTACATGCCCGTTATGCAAGTATCGTAAAAAGCAAATAAACAATGTTTAATAAATCCATCCCCCAATGCACATGCTATGCATTATCTCCGTACTCTGAAAGAAAAGAGAAAACAACAATTTTATCAGTATATAAAATACTGAGTAAGTCGATCCTAACATAGCAATAAAGGGATTTAATTAGATAGTTTAAAATTTCACTCCTAACATGCATTCACAAAATTTAAAGGAAATAATAATTTTAATTGTGTACTTAAACAGGCATCTAATCCACAATAATAATTTAGTCATGCCATGAAATTTAAAGACGTAATTTAAATGCATAATTTAAAGACATGCAAAAATAAATAAATACTTAAAATATTAAATCTTTTATTTCCCCGTTACGTAACCATTTCTCAGTGTTTTGTATAGCCGGTGATCCGGCGGCCGCAGCCGTGTCGTAAGTATCTTGTATAGCCGGTGATCCGGCGGCCGCAGCCGTATCTGCCATACCCAGTAACACTCCGGAGCCTCGAGAAATCCATACGGACAACCCGAGAGAGTAGGCCATGTATCTCCCGCCGATTGGCGTAATATTTCATCAAATTCTCTCGTCCATTATAGGCCCGAAGAGAAAGGCTAGAGGGGCACCCTGCAGAGCACTCACCCTCCACCAAGTATCTCATGTATCGTTTAGATTTAATGTATCGGGGTTTTTCAAAAGTGTAGATGTATCGTATTTCAAATCTTTGATCGTTCGTTTCGAAATTTCAAAATCCTTCGATTTAAAAGTATCTTGGCGTCACAGTTTGCGCCTTTTCAATTTAAAAATCCGTTTTAAGTCCGAAAAATCTGAAATCTTCACACTTTATGCAAAACACCCTAACGAACAACTTTCGTGTTTTAACTTTTTCGAAATAAGTTGAGGAAACATGTCAAAAATCGATTTCACTATGCAATCAGAAATCTGTCCGAACTCAGGTTTGACACAGTTCAAAATTTCGACTTTTTAGCATATCAAATGGACTCCAAAAATTCTGAAATTTAATATGCACATACTAGACATGATTATCTACAACTTTCATTTAGATTGTAAGGATCAAATCGGACTAGAAAATATAGAAATAAATTCACTAAGTTCGAACATGTTCATAGGCAGATTTCAACACGTTTTGTCAAAACAGTTTCTTTTCGATGCGATTTAAAATAGCAAACGTTAACAAAAATGGCTGAAATTTTTACACAACCTAGATTTATGTGTTAGGATTAAAAGTCTAGTTTTGAGTTTCTCGGATTGAATCCTCGAAATATGAGTTTTAGGCCGATTACAGAAACTGCGCAAGATGGGGTTTTTAAGTTCGATTTTTATGTTTCGTTACATTACGCCTATACCGGACACCCCGAAATCACCCGTATTGATATGGAAGGCTCAACTTACAGTGATAGAGAGTTTTGGGTCGTCCTAAGGTCGCTGGCTCGTCCAAAATCCTACGAACGGATCTCCTCAACGTCAAGCTTCCGACTTTGGCCACGATTTCGAATCGGACGAAGAAATCCAATGTTAGATCAAGTTTTCGGGTTCAAAAACTTAAATAGAAATCTGTGAACGACTTACCACAGATTAGAACACTAGGAATCTTGTATTCAACGCCTCCTCCGTCGGTTTTCGTCGCCGGGAAATGATCGGAAAGTCGTCGGGAAGTCGCCGGAAAGTGTTTTGGCTTTGGAGAGAGTTGAGAGAGTTTGAGAGTGAATGGTGACTGATGAAAATGGTGAAGAGGCTGCCCTAGGTCGCCTAAAAGCTTCCCCCTTCGGCCAAAATCCGCTTTCCAAAGTCGGGAGGTCGAATTATGGTAAGAAATCGCCGAAAACGCGCAAGTTGCCAAAACCTGTAGGGCCACGCGGGGTTGGCGCGCCTTTTAGCCAAACCCCGCCCGGCCAGCGCGCGAGACTCGCCTGGACTGCGGTCCGGGCGGGTCCGTGCGATCCGATCCGTCGGGTCTTTTTCTCCTCTCTTTCGGACTTCTATCCTTCCCCGTTTTCGCGCTCGATTTTTTTCCGGGTCATTTCCGGATTATGCTTCTCATCATAAATTTATTCCGTCTCAATTCGATCACATGCTTGAGATCCTACGACCGTCGGTTTTGGTCCGTCGGTTTCTAATTCGTCGTCCTTTGACTTCCGTGCATTTCCGCGTCTACGGGTTCTCGGAAACGAAACCTTCTCTCCTATTGGATTGATTCCTATTTTTATATTCTAAAATTTACGGGTATTACAGTCTACCCCCCTTAAGAACCAACTTCGTCCTCGAAGTTGTACTTCATCCTCTCGCGAGTTCGGGAATTGTTTGATTAAGCGATTGTATTATTGTGTGTCGTTGTTTGTTATTATTTGACTGAACCCAGAATTGAAATTTCCGAGTTGCCTACGTACCCCGTGAAGGGATCAAGTCATTACGTAGTTCAAAACAATTTGAATTTGTTTATTTGGGGTACAAAGTATTCGTACAAAATATTCAGAAATACTCGGGTTGTCACACTGAGAAAGAGGGAAAGTAAAGGAGATATTAGCAGAACAATAACAGAGAACTTGAGCAGAAAAATAGGAGAAAAAAAAGTGCAAAATACTCGATCGGAAGTTGCAGCCGATCCAGGAAGAGGAGAACGGGCTGATCATCTTCGAGTTTTCGGAGCAGCATCATCTGTAGTCCTGACTGAGCTTGGGACGGCCTGTTTTCGCCTAGAAGTAGCAGTAGCACCAGGAACGGATGAAGTAGGAAGACGAGGAAGAGGGGATGAAACGTTCGGTAGCAGAGTAGTCCCTGCAAAACATAAAGAATAAAGAAAAGGAACGAAAGGGAGACAAAGGATAAAGAATTAGGGACAAACAGGACTTACCAGGCAAAGGAGCTAGAGGCTCGTCCTCCTGAATGGCACGGGAATAACCAGGGGCCTGCGCAAGAATGGAAAACATCATAATACTTGGAAAGCCGTGAGAAATAAAGAGGGTTTGCAAATCAGTACCAAAGTTAGCGCGAGCCGAAACTTTCCCCCACCAATCATCAAAATGTTTGGTTGTCAGACCGGGGCGGACATCAAATGAACGAACTTCAAAATCACGGATACGAGTGCCTAATGTCCGGCACGAGTGACGACTCCCAAAGGGGCCCATTCCTCTATAAGATTTGTTGTATCTATCCGGATCCCCATGGAGGGGAAGCACCACATCTTGAGCAAAACCAAATTGGCGGCTGACCAGATGGGGATTATAAACTTCAGAAGGGATAGAATGATCAGGAGGCACAGACACTGGAAGGATTGATGCAGGCATTCCAAACTTGAGCAAGCGGCTTTGATAGAGGTGTGCCGAAAGGAGAAACACCGATAGTCGAAACCCAACTGTCAGAAGAAGGCAGTCTAAGAAAGTAGCAGTGGGAGATCTGTTCATAAAATAATATATCCACTGGGATATACGCATATCAGGAAGACGAACTCCGAGAAGATCGTTATTTGAAGGAGGCACAGAAATGGGCGATCGAGTCCCATGACCATAAATATCTCGGAAATACCAGACGAACCACAGATGAAGGAACCAGAGGGGGCCGCGTGATCTGTCCGAATGACCGTTGGCCCAACCATGGACTTGAATCGAAATGCCAGCATATAAATGAGCGAGGAAATAATCGGCAAGGGGCATACGAGTCCCCTCCATGATCTTCTCAGCCAAAGGGCAAGTTTCAAGGACAACAGTCTTGGCAGGAGCACACCAGAAATATCGGCTGATAAAACACATCATAAAAGCTACAGTTTCTGATTTAGAAGGTTCGGATGCACTCCCAATATGTTGTTTAATCCAGGGTGCATAGGTGACTCTAGACGGATAACCAGTGGTGCTCGTCGAGGGTTTTCGGAACCAGTGACTCCCAGGAAAGGATTTTCGAGAGAGGGTATATCCAGATGAAGTTTAACATCTTCAATAGTTGGGGTCATTATGCCCCATGGGAAACAGAAACAGTTAACAGAAGAATTCCAAAAGCATAGAAGCGCTTGAATATGCCGATAGTCAGAAGGAAAGGGTTGAGCACTCAACTTAACCAAGTGGTGAATACCAGCGGACGACCAAGTCGGCTCACAATGAGGTCGTAACCGGGCATACCAATCAGTATATTCAACAGTCACGGTAGGCCAAGTGCTAAAAGAACCAAAACGTTTGGGGGAGAAGTGGTCTGAGAAAAGGTGAATCGTCTTTGAGTCATCGAAGAAAGTAGAGATTGAGGCATTAGCCTCTGCAGAAGTAGCTAAGGGCCCGATAGTGGAAAAGCCTTCATCGGTAAGGCGAATAGAAGTCGAATCGGCAAAGGAATCTTCGATACTCTTGATCTTAAGAGAGGAAGGAGAGAGAGCAGGATGTGTCATCGAGAAGGAAGGAAGAGATGGCATGGAGAATGTAGAAATGCACAAGAACAAAGAAGGTAATAATAAAAAATGAAGAATAGTGAGATCTGAGGAATATGAAGAGTTGTGGCCGGATTCCAAGGAGAAGTTAGTGCACGAAAGGAGAAAAAGGGAAAAGTTAGGTTTACTTGGGCTTTTTCCAGCGACAAAAATTCGCCCAAGTAAGGAGGGCATCTGTTGTGGCCATCACAATGATGGGCCAAAGAGGGAGAAATTGGGCTGGACAAACAGACCAAGAAAAGGCGGCTCAACAGTGGACGAATGGGAGATGAGCGATTAAACCAGATGATTGGGCCGAATGGGAGTCCAGTGAAAAGGAAGAAATGAAGGAAAGTTCGTAGGACGAAATAATCGGCCGAAAACGATCGAGAATTGCCGAAGGAGGGAAGCTCGAATCGGCTCATCGGAATCGGCCGGGGAGCGGTTATCGCAGCTCCGGCTATAAATAGGGGTTGCCATGCTCAGAATCAAGAGAGACCAATCCACTCCAAGATTTCCTTTATGCAATTTAATTCTTTGTATCTTTACTGCTTTCCTTTACAGCTTTCCCTAGAATTTAGCATAGTTGTTAGCGGTTACTTTTTTCCAAGTCCACCGTTGTTTCTCAACAACTGGTAGTTTGGTACCTCATTTTGGGTTAATCAGCCGTTGTTTCTTAACAACTGGTAGATTTTCCATTGTATTTGATTTTGCCATTAATTCAAGTGAAATTCAGTCAAGTTTGGGCGCATTCTAAGATTTCCGGACCCGTAATCGGTTTGATCCTTTTCCTAGGCTCCCTTGAGGAGAAAAAGGTCCTTGGCTCGACCGAAGCCAAACACCCTTCTTCTAGCTGGAGGCAATGCGCTACTTGGCACCGGCGTTTATCAGATTTTGATGTGCCGACCTTAATCCACTCTTACGTCGGAGTAGTTTTTTCCCTGTTCTGCCTTTCTCTTCCTATCCTTTATCCTCGCCTGACCCCACTTCTCGACGAGGCTTGACCACTTCTTCTCCTTCTCATTCAGGTATATTTCTTCTTGGGTATTTATTATATGCCCTCCATCGTCTATTTGATTGTAATCTTTAAACGCATATGCTTCCCGCCTTGTAACTTCAGATTTAAGCCGTAAGAGACTCATCCCTCCTTCGGCTTCTCTTACTAGCTCCCTTCCTTCTACCAAGACTCGGAAACGATCTTCCCGCTCCCCTCTTAGCCGAATCCCCACTACTTGTGCAATAGTGAGTTCATTCATCATCACTTTCCATTTTTTTCTCTTTTTTTTTTTGTAAATTACTCTTTTCCTTTTTCACGTCTCCGATGCTCCTCGATCGTCTATCAATCCGCCTGCTCCGGCTGTTGCCGCCGGCTCTCCCGATGTCGTCCCTTAGGAAACACATGATCCGAGCTCGGCCACTCCTGTTGATTCTCCTTCGGCCGGGCTTCAGCAAGCGGTCGAGGATCCTACTATATCTTTGACTTTGGCTGCTTCTGATCCTCCTGGTTCTGTTTCTGGTGGTACGATCAACACGCCTGAAGATGCTTCTGCCGTCCCAGTTCCTTCTTCTCCATTTCCTGATCGGCAGGTGCTGGATGATTTTTTCTCTCCAATTCCTTCATCTTCACCTCCATCGGACGTTTCGGCTCACCTGGGGGACTGCCTGGGTCAATTATGCAATGATAACTAGGCAATCTGATTTGGAATTCGTTTATCCGAAACCAATCCTCCTCCTTTTGTCTCATCTTGATCAGTGTTTTCATAGAGAGATGGTCGACTTGAACCTGGATTCTACTCTTCAACAGATTACTGAGTCCGTCCTTTCTTTGGACCAAGAGCTCGGGCTCATTTAATGATGCGGAGCCAACTTACGGCCGAACGGGAGGCTGTGGCCTCTTCTCAGGTTGAATTTGATAATTGTTCGGCTGAATATCGGGCCCAGATGGACTCTCTCTCTGTCGTGAATTCCCGTGAACTCGAGTATGTAGAGGAACTCTCCTCAACTGGTTTAGAAATAGCTAGACTCGAGCAGAAAGAACAGGAACTGAAGTCGGCTCTGGACGAGACGAAGCAGAAATCGGCTGACTTGAGGCGATCGATCAAGTCCCTTCGTCAATCGGCTGAAATCCCTAAGGCTAAACTTCTTGATTCTCGTCAAAATGCTTCATACTTCGCTATGAAGTCCAGCTTTAATTATTATATCCTTGGTACCTTCCAAGAGAAATGGGCTGACACTCAGTCTTTAGCTGTCCAGCTTGACTCTGTCATTGATAGTCTCGGTGGTAAACGTACGGCTTGTGTCATACCTCCACCGGATGTATTCCCTTTGGACCCATCGGAGATCGAATCTTCTCCATCCAACGATGCCCCTTCTTCGTCTAAGGCTCTTGCAGGTACTTTCCCATTTTCTTTTCATACTACTATTGTTCGTATGTTTGACCCTCATACGTTTCCCTCTTGCCTTTTTCTATCCTAGGGAAATCCAACACTTCTCTTCTATCATCTGATGTTCTACCTCATCCCGGTTCTGCTGATGCTGGTTTTGCAAATGATCGTCCCTCGTCTAGCCTCGCGCTACAAACCTCTTCTTCTACTGCTGATCCGAATCGAGACATGGGTCCTTCATCTTCCAGTGGCCCTCAGATTGGTGCCTTGCAAGGTTTGGACGAGGATGTACAATTCGATGATAGCGAGGACCATTAGCTGTCTCCCCTTTTTTCTTTGTTGTTCTTTATGCACGAGATGTTATTTTGTGAACACTGGTTTTGGCTTACCCTTACGGATACGAATCTGTTAATCCTTCTTTGAACTGTTTGTACTGGCCTTAATCGGCCATTTTTTTTCTGGACTGATATTAGCCGATGTTTGTACCTTCAGATTCGTATCTTTCCCTTCTGTAATGAAATATATATATATATATATATATATATATATATATTTTGCCAGCAATCCCACGATTTTCAGACTTTTTTATGGCTATTTTTCCTGAATGGTAGCAGCTTTATTGGGACTTAGTTGTAACGTTTTCCCATAAATAGCTTTTAATATTGACCGTTTCCTTTTGCCGAGTATTTATCTTTCTTCTATAAATACCCGGCTTTTCTCGTTCTTTCCCCTCATCATTTCTTCTCTTCTTTTCTTATCAACATGGATCTTTCTTTTCCTTCCTTCCATCCTTTGTCTCCTGTACCCCCATGGCGTTCCACTGATGTCTTCACACAAGGATTTCCAGACGTCGTACGAAAACTTTTTGCCCATGCGGCACGAGTTCAGCTAATTTCCTTGTCGCCATATTCATACGGACGCGGATCTTTAACTTATTTTCCAAATGAAGGTCTCGACGGTTACGCAGACGGGGCGTTTTTCTGCTTTGCGGATGCATATCCGGTCGGACCTTGTCTAACGGGGAACCCATTTCTCTTAGTGGTTCCTCCATTTTCTTTTCCCTCCACCGCCTTGGGTGACTGCCTCGCTGTATCCCTTCTCATCTTATCTGGGATCGTGGGGAGGCTGTACCTGAACTTGACTTCTACCTCTGGGATGTTGTATCATTCGATCTAGCGTTTCCAGAGACAGAGGCTTGGTGGTTGGGTCAATCGGCACTAATATCTTGGAATAAGCGGTCACGCCACCACTTTTAACTCCACCGATGTTTCCAGGCGGCACTATACAAGATTGGGTGATTTGTCACAGTCTCAAAGGTCCCATTCTTAGGACATTTCCCTTGTATATGCCAGCATAGATTAGGACGTTTCCCTTGTATATTATAATTTCGGGCTATCGACGCCGCTTTCGGCTGAAGTAGCTCCTCTTTGTAATGTTCGTCCATGAAATAAAAATGTTTGCTTTCTTTACTTAATCCCAAACTGAAGCATAATATTCTTTCATGTATCTCGCATTAACTGGACTCATCATCTGTTCTCCATTTTCGTTCACCAATATGTATGCTCCATTTGGTAATTTCGTCTGAACAATAAGCGGTCCCTCCCAACTGGGGCTCCACTTTCCTAATCGGCCATCCTTCTGTTTAGGTGGCCATATAACTTTCCAGACTAAATCGCCAACTTCAAATCGCTTAACACGGATTCTCTTGTTGTACCAGTCGGCCACAACATCTTTATTTTTCTGTAAATTCTTGAATGCTTGCACCCGATCGGAATTAACTTCTAATAGCTCGTCCTTCATCAACTGATCGTACTGTTCAGCCGACATTGAATCCGCCTGACTTGTCCTCAAGGTTGGGACTGTTATTTCGGCTGGAAGAACTGCATCCATCCCATACGTTAGCCGAAATGGTGTAAACCCAGTGGCCGAAGTCTTAGTATTCCAATAAGCCCATAAAGCCTCGGATAACTTTTCATGCCACTTTCTAGGCTGATCTTCAATCAACTTCTTTACGATCCCTATCAACTGTTTATTCGTGGCCTCTGCTTGCCCATTTCCTTGTGGATAATATGGTGATGAATGTACGATTTTTATTCCAAATTCGTCTGCAAAGGCATTGATCTTCTCGCCCACAAACACTGTTCCTCTATCTGTCAGAATCGTCTGAGGGATTCCAAACCTATAGATCAATTGCTTCTTAATAAATTCAATAACTTCCTCCTAAGAGATGCTGACGTATGTCTGTGCTTCGGCCCACTTCGTGAAGTAATATGTGGCCACCAGAACATACTCATGTCTTTTTGAGGAAGAAGGATGAATTTTCCCAATGATATCCATAGCCCATCCACGAAATGGACATGGCTTGATCATTATATGCAACTCTTCGGCCGGTAGTTTCTGTATCGGCCCGTGCTTTTGACATTCTTGACATCCTTTTGAATATTTCTCACAATCTGTTGCCATATTCGGCCAATAATATCCTAGCCGAATGATACTCCACTTCATCGATTTTCCCGCTCGATGCGCACCACAAATTCCTTCATGTACTTCTCCCATTACTCTTTTGGCATCTTCTTCTCCAACGCATCGGAGCAATATCCCATTAATATCTCGCTTGAAGAGTAATCCGCCTACTATTATATAATCCATAGCTTTCCGTTTTTCGGCTGGGTTAGCGTCGGCTGGAATTTCTAAGACTCTTGCTACTTCTTTGATCCATTCGGCCTTCTCGATGTCGGCCAAACGTATATCTATGTTTCATGCTATCGGCATCAGCCGATATCTTGCTGCATGTTGGGCTAATTCATTAGCCAACTCATTCTCTTTCCTCGGGATGTACTCAATGTATACTTCATCAAATTCTTCCAGAAGAGTAATCGCTTCTTCATGTAATCTGATCAATTGTGAATTCTTAACGGAAAAATCCCCTAACAGTTGTTGAATAACCACCTGTGAATCTCCCTTGATTACTATGGCCTTGACTCCTTCGTCTATCAGCTGTCGTAATCCTGAGATTAACGCTTTGTACTCCGCTTGGTTATTCGTATAGGAATTGGGTAACTGTATATAATATTTGTATACCATGCCCTCCGGCGTATGCAGTGTGAACCCTGCTCCAACTCCTGAAGCAGCCTTGGAACCATCAAACATCGTCCATGGATGTAGGTATACTATTCCTATTTCATCTGTTGCTTACGGCCGAAATTGTTCTTCAATATCCTGAGATACTGGGGACATCGGGTGATCGGCTAGAAAGTCGGCTACGATTTGTCCCTTCATAGCCTTTAGAGGTTGATATTTCAAATCGTATGCATTTAACTTCATAGCCCATTTGGCCATTCTTCGGCTGCTTATCGGATCATTCATCATGATCTTGACTATATCAACCGAAGCCACTACTATTACTTGCCTTGGCTGAATGTAATATTCCAGCTTCTGGCATGCATGATAAAGACTTAAAAACAACTTATGAATCAGCGAGTACCTTAGTTCCGCATCTTTAAGAATTCTGCTTAGGTAGTAAATCGTCCGATCTCGTCCTTCATCATCCTCTTGAGCCAACAACGCTCCTTTAGATTCTTCGGCCGCTGCTATATAGAGCTTCAACGGTCGGCCAAGAATGGGTGGGACCAACACTGGCGGGTTGATCAGAGCCTGTTTCAATTGTTCGAAGGCTCTCTGTTGGTCGGCTCCCCATCTAAATTCCTCCTCCTTCTTTAATCATAGCAGATCGGTTAATGGTTTCCCCTTTCCGGCTGCATTTGCCAAGAATCTCCTTAGAAAACCGATCTGGCCTAAGAATTTTTGCAAACTCTTCCTATCATGTGGAGGTCTAGCTTCCTGGATAGCCTTGGTTTTGTTTGCGTCGACTTCTATGCCTTTATTATGTACCAAGAAACCCAGGAAATTGCCTGCCTGTACCCCAAAAGCACACTTGGCTTGATTCATCTTAACTTCATGTAGCCTCATTCTTTCAAATACTTTTCTCAAATCGGCCAAATGGCTTTCCATGTCTTTGGATCGGACCATGACGTCATCGATGTAGACTTCTACACAGTCACCTATCAAATCATGAAACACATAGTTCATGGCCCTTTAATATGTAGTTCTTGCATTCTTCAAGCCGAATGGCATTACTACCCATTCGTATATCCCAATAGCTCCTGGGCATCTGAATGCAGTCTTGTGTACATCCTCTTCGGCCATAAAAATTTGGTTATACCCTGAGTATCCGTCCATGAAAGATAACATTCCCTGTTTCACGGCCGAATCGATTAGAAAATCAACGATAGGCATCATGTATTCATCTTTGGGAGTGGCTATATTGAGATTTCTGAAGTCAATACACACTCTCAATTTCCCATTCTTCTTTATTACAAGTACAATATTAGAAAGCCACTCTACATACTTAGCCAGCCTAACAAATCCGGCCCTCTAACAATTTTTCTATCTCTTCGTTTATTCTTGGAACTATCTCGGGCGCTGCCCACCTGGCCGACTGCTTGTGCGGCCTAAATCCTTCCTTGATTGGTAGCCTGTGTTCAACAATAGATCTTTCCAATCCAGGCATTTCTGTGTAGTCCCATGCAAAACAATCTTTGAACTCATTTAAAACTTCTCTGAATCGGCTGGTCATGTGTTGATCCAAATTTGCACTGACTGGGATTTCCCTTGGATGCTCATCTGTGCCAACGTTGACCATTTTCATAGGATCTTGCGCTTTGAAATCGGGCATCCGCTTTGGGATGGCATCCATGAGTTCACTCCATTTTGCCTTCTCATTTGTAGATTCGAGTTCGGCCGATTCGAACTCGATCGTTTTCTTGGCTTCATCGTCCATTATTTATTTTCTTTCGTGTTTGGCCGTAAATCGGCCTGGTATTTAACTTCGAACCCCAAATCATTCCAGTCACATTCGACCACCTTCGGATATCGCTCCCCTACGACCGCAAGAAACGGTTATATGGGTTCTTCAAATAAAACCGCATCAATTCGTCCAGCCGAGCTGGCTGGAAATGGAGGTTGATCCCCTTCCACTTCTTCCACTGTGCCATCATTCTTCCAGAACCATATCTTCTGGTGAAGAGTTGATGGCAAGAACCTTGACGTATGAATCCAACATTGGCCTAACAAGGCCGCATATGGAACTTCAGCATCCACCACAAAAAATATAGTCGGAATAGAAATCGATCCGACTGTGACATCCACTAGAATGCACCCTTCGGCCGCATTTTGTGCTCCCACAAAACTTAGTACTTTCATCCTTGTGGGTAGCAAATCTCCTTTTGTTCGGCCGATTTTAGTCAATGTAGACAATGGCATAACGTTGACGGTTGCTCCCCCGTCCACAAACATTCTCCTTAATGGCCTTCCGTTCACCCAACCCTGAACATAAAGAGGCCTTAAATGTTGAGACATCTTTGCAGTCGGAGGAAGAATCGTACTGGGCTGGGCCTCTGGGACGAAAGCCTCGTATCCTTCTTCTATTATCTTTTCTCCTTCGGCCTCAAGCCGAAGCGTTTCCAACTTGTCAAAATAGAAGTCCACAATGGGCTTCTCTTCACCAACGTACTCCCCTTCCTTCTGGCAAAATACCACAGCTGGCTCAGAGTCGTACCAGTATTCCTCATAACTTGCTGTGGTTGTGCCTACCATGTTTGCACTAGACCCAAAGTCAAACTTGAATTGTCTTACTGAAAGAATCTCATTACTTGGGACAATAGAAGTCTTCGGCTTCCATTCTCTAGTTCGTATAGGCCTAGGCTTCCACTCTTCTTTTGGTTGTGAGCGCTCATTATTGACCTCAAGCTCCTTTTATTTTGGCCGAAATTCGGCCCTATTCTTCAGCCGATCTTGGCTCCCCTTCGGCTCACGATTCTGCTTCTCTGTATTTTCGGCTGACTTCAACTTAGCCGAAAACACCTTCTCCAGAATCCTTCCTTCAAACGAAGAACAATCATCCGGGAAGTCTTCTTCCATCTGCATCGTCTCGTACTCTTCTTCGTATGTCATGGCTGCTTTCAACCGCTGCATTCTCCGCTTATATGTACGATACGATCCCTTCCCCTTTTGAACATTTCGCCTTTTGCCCTCCAGGCTGAGAACTCAGATCGGCGATGTTCAACATGCTTTCGTTCTGGGGAATTTCGGACCCACTGGCCTACTTGAGTATTGGCCGGTGGTCTCCTGAATCTCTTCATCTATGGAGAGACAGCCTCTTCAGATACTGTAATCTGAATTACAGTCTTCCCATTCCTTTTATCGGCTGTTAATTTCATCTCCGAATCCCAACCATTTGTAATGATTTTCAATGTTGGCTTCTCCCTTTCGTCCTTGGGTTCTGGCTTTTGTAATCTGTCCGATCGCTTAATCCATTCTTTGACTTCGTAATCTCCCAATCGGTCAAACACATCTGACGCCTTCTCTTTCCTTCCTTTGGAGATCCTAATCGTCTCCAAACTCCTGTTATTTTCTGAGCAGATGGTCGTACTCCCAGCCGATCGTGCACAGAGCTTTTGCTGGACGATGGTTGGTCCCCTAGACGATCATGCACAGACTTGTTTTGATCAGGGTACACCATTACCATATTTGCAACAGGAAACGAATTCAGATCTATTGCCATCAATCTGTCTGGCAATTTTAGCTTCCCGTCATCGACGTGCTTCTGGATCATCTTCCTAAAGTGTCCACAAACTGCTGTAGTATGAGTGGCTGATGCATGAAATATGCACCACCCAGCCTCCATTTGTTCTTTAGTCGGCTGTGGATGATTTCCTTTGAACTCAAATAATCCATTCTTCAGGCAATAATCAAAAATTTCATCCATCTGAGAGAGATCAAAAGAATAGAATCGTTGAGACTCATCTCTAACTTCCCCTTCTTTCTCTTTGCCTCTTACTGGACGAAGAGCTGGACAAGTCATCGGCTTTTTAATCACCAACTCAGCCCTTGCCACTTCGGCTAAGGCAGGAAATCATCCATATTGTATTCTTCCCCAACTTCACACCTATCCAAAGACTCTGCAAATGATGCAGCCGACTGGATAGGTTGTGACCTTCCACTTTGCCTGCGGCTTGACTTGAAAGCCGCTTGTTCCGCCAAATATATTTCCATCCTTATAGCTTCGGCCGTTAATTCGGCCACAGTCCTTGGTCTTGTCACCATCAACCTGTCCTTGATGGCGAACTTCAAGTTCTGCTTCAAAATTTGAATATACTCATGCTCCGAAAGCATTGTCTTCATCTGAGCCTTAATAGCATAAAACCTTTCTAAAAACTCATTGACTGACTCTCCAGCCTTCTGTTTAGAAGTCAAATCTACCACTGATACTTCGGGGCTGTTGTTGTAGAATCGGTTATGGAATAACCGTTCCATTTCGGCCCATGTATTAACATAACCTGGTGGCAAATTAATATACCACTCAAATGTTGGACCAGTCAGTAATAAACTGAACAGAATCAGCTTATGGAAATCGTTTTGTGCGATCCTTGTGCACTGAGCTGTGAATCGGCCAATATGCTCAATAGTTGATCGGCCGACTTTTCCTGAAATTGTATTAAGATCGGGAACCTTTACTCCTCTTGGCAATGGATATTGCTCTTCTATGTAGTCAGGGTATGGTTTCATGTACATTGGCCTATTTTCCTGGCCAATGAGGTTTCTGAATTGTGTTCGAATGATTTCGGCGATGAGCTCTCTGTCAACCAATTGTGGTTGATTCTGCACTGGCGGATATTGCTGTTGCACGATCGGCGCAGGCGGTTGCGGTTGATAATGTTGCTCTTGCCTTGGTTGTTGTGGAGGAGCGAAAGGACGCGGTCCTTGCCCTCCGAGCGGCCGATAGGCCTGCTGTTGGAAGTTATACATATTCTGTGGTACAGGCGGTGGATTTTGCGCCGCCTGCACATTCTGCGTTCCCATCGAATACATATTCCTTGCTAATTCGGCTCTAAACATGGCTGGTATCGCTGCCAGTATGTTTCCTTCTATCTGCCGAACCGAATTAGTAACCGCCGCTTCCACCATAAACTGGATGTGATCGCGAAACCGCGGTTTAAGTCGTCATGCGAAAACTCCTGATTGTTGAAATTAGATGGTCCAGGGAATCCTGGAGGGAATTCGCATGGTTCTGCTAAACGCTCTTCCTGAATCGGTGGCAAATCATTCCTTGCCGCTGTATTGACTGCCGGAGTTGTGCCATTTTGAGTCCCACTGGGTGTGCCACTGTTTGGCTTCGGTCGAGCCAAGGTGTAACACCCCGGTTTTTGGTCACCCAGGTCGGGATGTCACCGCCACACCTCCCTAGCAAGACACGGTTTCTCCGAGCTTGCTAAAGAGATGCAAGGCTATGGTTTTTCAGAATTTAAATAATTCAAACAGCTCATTCATATATAATTTGAAAATAGTATTACATAGGTTGCAGCGGAAGTAATATTTACATACGTATAATGCAGCGGAATTTAAATATAGGGCCAACATGGCCGAAACACGGGTTAAACAGGCCCGTTCATGCAAATTCTAGTCTAACGAAAAATTCAAAATAATATATCTTCCCAAAATTCCCATGTATGCATATGCCGATGCATAATTCCCAACTCTGAAAGAAAAAGGAAGAAAAATATGGATTTGGTCAGCACTACGTGCTGAGTAAGTTAACACAAACATGATTAAGGGGTTTCAAAGCCGTTATTTAGATTTTGAGAAGACATGTACACAACACCACATCATTTAACTTATTTATCTAACAATAATTAAATGGCATAATTTAAAAGATAGAGATTTCATAAGATCATAAATATAACTTGCAAAGTAATGTAACGGTAGGACATAATTTAAAAGCATAATCTAAAAGGAACAATTTTCGAGTCTTCTAGTTTCATATCTCATGTCTCGTGTTTCAAGTTTATATCTCAATTGCCATTCGGCAAGCTTTATTTATCAATTGCCTTCTGGCAAGCATTATATTTCAATTGCCTTTCGGCAAGCAATATATTTCAATTGCCTTTCGGCAAGCATTATATCTCAATTGCCTTTCGGCAAGTATTATATCTCAATTGCCTTTCGGAAAGCATTATATTTCATGTGTATTTTATATCAAAGGAATTCCCAATCATTTAAATCTTAAAGGCTAATTTCATGTTTCAACAAGATTTCAAGATTCGACTTCCGGTAAACCACTGTTTACTCTAAAATTCGTCTAAATTCAGATTTAATTCCAAAAATTCCGAAATTTCACTACTGACTCAGAAACGTCGAGATGAACAACTTTTGTGTTTTAACTTTTTCGATCCGAGATACCGAAACATGTCAAAAATGTCAATTTTCGCAGAAACACAAGTCTGTCCGAATTTTACATACCACAGTTCAGAGATATCGAGTTCTACCATATCAAATCAACTCCAAATTTAATGAAATTTTACAGAGACCATCTTAAGACGTTTATCTACAATTTTCATGTTCGGCAAAGGATCTAAATCAGCCTAGAACCCTATTCAAAAACGTCGTCAAGTTCTGACCTAAGTTCCGTCAAGAATTTCAAGATCCACATCCTAGCAGTTCAGTTTCGGGTAGATTTCATATATCTAATTATCACGAAAAATTCTGAAATTTTACAGAGGTGTTATTAACGCATAGATCTACAACTCTTATGTTTAGCACCAATCCTGAATCGGTCTAGATCTAAGTCAAAAATCAACCTCAAGTTCGGACTAAGAATCTACCACCGTTTCAAGATCTAAACCAAAGGCAGGTCTGTTCATGGTCGTTTTCGGATAACAAAACACGATGAAAAATTATGAAATTTTTACAGTAGATAGATCTAAGCCTTAGGAACGTTTTTCGTGTTTTAAGTTTTTCCGTTTGAAGTCGTTTTAAGGTTCGGAAAAATTAGACAACACTGTTGCGCCGTTAAAAGATTTACGTTGGCAGATTTCATGTCCTTAATTCGAATCTTTAAATCTAACGTATTTTAATTTCGCCCAAAACCATGTAAGATTTAACTTACAGATTCGTAGTCGTTCGGGAACGTCGATTTTGGAGGCGTGGCTTCCAGTCCACCGTTTATCTTCTCCGTTCGTCGGGTTCTTCGTTCTCGATCCGGATCGGGGGTTTAGAATAGAAAAAGGATCGAATTAGGATTCGTTTTGAATCAAGAACGGGAAAAGAATGGACAAGAGTAGATCGGATCTTACCCCGACGATCGAAGACTCCTAATTTTCGTCCAAGTCAGTCCCTTGATTCGGTTTTGTGCCTCCGACGACTCCGGAATTAGGGTTTTGTGTGTAGAGAGATTTCGTAGGGTTTCGTAAAAAGTTGGGGCTGATTAGGATGGTTATTTATAGATGGAAAGGACCTAAAGGTCGTCCAAAGGCAGCCCTAGGATGTCTTGAGTCGCAAGATGTTCAATCGAAGTCGGAAAATCCGGATTCGGGCGAGTAAATCTCGCACGGGGCGTTTCTGCCAGTTGGCGCGGTCGTGGCGCGGTCCCAAGCCAACAACCGCGCGGCCAGCGCGCCACTCACGCCTGGACTCCGGTCCGGGCAGGTCGTGCGATCCGTCGTGCTTTTCGTCATCTCTTTCGGACTTCTATCCCTCTATGTTCTCAGATTCAGATTTCCGGGGTATCTTCGGGCTCCGATTTCCTATCTTAATTTTATTCGGATCTAAATTTACATTTGGACTCGGGTTATTGAGTCCATCGGTGTTGGGTTTCCGTGTAACCATTTATTCGATTAAATTGTCTTCGGCTTCCCGGGTTCTCGGAATTTTGTTTCCTTTTTAATTTAAATTCCATTCCTCATCTCTTATGATTCTTTATCTATCTATCATGATTGTTTATTTATTATTTTTATTTATTTATTTATTTTATGTTGTAAAATTCTCGGGTATTACAGTCTACCCTCCTTAAGAATCAACTTCGTCCTCGAAGTTGTGTTTCGGCTTTTCTCGTGCCAAAGTCTTTTTGTTTGTTTTATTATTTTGTGACTGAACTTAGAATTAAAACTTCTAAGCTGCCTACGTACCCGGTGAAGGGATCAAGCCATAACGTAGTTCAAAACAATTCGAATTTGTTTATTTATTTTTTTTATTTAGGATACATCTAATCGAGTCGAACTCCAAAAATAAATTATTACGGCGTATCACATCCTCTCCCCCTTAGGACCTCAGTTATGTCCCCATAACTGCCTATTCATTATTCTCAAGAAGGTTCGGGTCAAGGTTTAAATGAGCCGTGCGTTTGAAATGGATTTGTTGTTTGGGAATCCAACAAAATTTTTGGAATAGAGAGTGTTTTAATAAAGACTTGATTTTTATTGTTCCACATGAGGAAATTTTCTAATTCGTACAAGAGTAGGAATGGCTAAGGCCGAGAATTCGTAGGTGTGCGCTTAGATGAACGCGATCTAGAACTAAGGCAAGACCAGTCTCTAGTGAGCGTGTCTAATTTGATGTCAAGCGTCTAAGTCATCTAGTGCAAGCAAAAGATCTAAGTTAATATTCGCCAAGATTCTAGATTAACTTCGCCAAGATTCTAAGTTCTTTAAATAATTTAATGCACTATATATATATTTTTTTCCATGGGTTTTAAAATAAAAATTTCTCCATGGAAATAATACTTTAAAATTTAAAATAATAGTCAAAATATTAATAGTAGTTTAAAAATAATAAGGGTTTAAAAATAATAGTTTAAAAATAGCCGGGCTCTGATACCAGCTTTGGTATCAGATACTTTCTTTAAAATAGATAGCTTTAAAATATTCTGGGCTCTGATACCAACTTTGTAACACTCCGGTTTTTTGTCACCCAGGTCGGGATGTCACCGCCACACCTCCCTAGCAAGACACGGTTTCTCCGAGCTTGCTAAAGAGATGCAAGGCTATGGTTTTTCAGAATTTAAATTATTCAAACAGCCCATTCATATATAATTTGAAAATAGTATTACATAGGTTGCAGCGGAAGTAATATTTACATACGTATAATGCAGCGGAATTTAAATATAGGGCCAACATGGCCAAAACACGGGTTAAACAGGCCCGTTCATGCAAATTCTAGTCTAACGAAAAATTCAAAATGATATATCTTCCCAAAATTCCCATGTATGCATATGCCGATGCATAATTCTCAACTCTGAAAGAAAAAGGAAGAAAAATATGGATTTGGTCAGCACTACGTGCTGAGTAAGTTAACACAAACATGATTAAGGGGTTTCAAAGCCGTTATTTAGATTTTGAGAAGACATGTACACAACACCACATCATTTAACTTATTTATCTAACAATAATTAAATGGCATAATTTAAAAGATAGAGATTTCATAAGATCATAAATATAACTTGCAAAGTAATGTAACGGTAGGACATAATTTAAAAGCATAATCTAAAAGGAACAATTTTCGAGTCTTCTAGTTTCATATCTCATGTCTCATGTTTCAAGTTTATATCTCAATTGCCATTCGGCAAGCTTTATTTATCAATTGCCTTCCGGCAAGCATTATATTTCAATTGCCTTTCGGCAAGCAATATATTTCAATTGCCTTTCGGCAAGCATTATATCTCAATTGCCTTTCGGCAAGCATTATATTTCATGTGTATTTTATATCAAAGGAATTCCCAATCATTTAAATCTTAAAGGCTAATTTCATGTTTCAACAAGATTTCAAGATTTGACTTCCGGTAAACCACTGTTTACTCTAAAATTCGTCTAAATTCAGATTTAATTCCAAAAATTCCAAAATTTCACTACTGAATCAGAAACGTCGAGATGAACAACTTTTGTGTTTTAACTTTTTCGATCCGAGATACCGAAACATGTCAAAAACGTCAATTTTCGCAGAAACACAAGTCTGTCCGAATTTTACATACCACAGTTTAGAGATATCGAGTTCTACCATAGCAAATCAACTCCAAATTTAATGAAATTTTACAGAGACCATCTTAAGACGTTTATCTACAACTTTCATGTTCGGCAAAGGATCTAAATTGGCCTAGAACCCTAGTCAAAAACGTCGTCAAGTTCTGACCTAAGTTCCGTCAAGAATTTCAAGATCCACATCCTAGCAGTTCGGTTTCGGGTAGATTTCATATATCAAATCATCAGGAAAAATTCTGAAATTTTATGGAGGTATTCTTAACGCATAGATCTACAACTCTTATGTTTATCACCAATCCTGAATCGGTCTAGATCTAAGTCAAAAAGCAACCTCAAGTTCGGACTAAGAATCTACCACCGTTTCAAGATCTAAACCAAAGGCAGGTCAGTTCGTGGTTGTTTTCGGATATCAAAACACGATGAAAAATTATGAAAGTTTTACAGTAGATAGATCTAAGCCTTAGGAACGTTTTTCGTGTTTTAAGTTTTTCCGTTTGAAGTCGTTTTAAGGTTCGGAAAAATTAGACAACACTGTTGCGCCGTTAAAAGATTTACGTTGGCAGATTTCATGTCCTTGATTCGAATCTTTAAATCTAACGTATTTTAATTTCGCCCAAAACCATGTAAGAGTTAACTTACAGATTCGTAGTCGTTCGGGAACGTCGATTTCGGAGGCGTGGCTTCCAGTCCACCGTTTATCCTCTCCGTTCGTCGGGTTCTTCGTTCTCGATCCGGATCGGGGGTTTAGAATAGAAAAAGGATCGAATTAGAATTCGTTTTGAATCAAGAACGGGAAATGAATGGACAAGAGTAGATCGGATCTTACCCCGACGATCGAAGACTCCTAATTTTCGTCCAAGTCAGTCCCTTGATTCGGTTTTGTGCCTCCGACGACTCCGGAATTAGGGTTTTGTGTGTAGAGAGATTTCGTAGGGTTTCGTAAAAAGTTGGGGCTGATTAGGATGGTTATTTATAGATGGAAAGGACCTAAAGGTCGTCCAAAGGCAGCCCTAGGATGTCTTGAGTCGCAAGGTGTTCAACCGAAGTCAGAAAATCCGGATTCGGGCGAGTAAATCTCGCACGGGGCATTTCTGCCAGTTGGCGCGGTCGTGGCGCGGTCCCAAGCCAACAACCGCGCGGTCAGCGCGCCACTCACGCCTGGACTCCGGTCCGGGCAGGTCGTGCGATCCGTCGTGCTTTTCCTCCTCTCTTTCGGACTTCTATCCCTCTATGTTCCCAGATTCAGATTTCCGGGGTATCTTCGGGCTCCGATTTCCTATCTTAATTTTATTCGGATCTAAATTTATATTTGGACTCGGGTTATTGAGTCAATCGGTGTTGGGTTTCCGTGTAACCATTTATTCGATTAAATTGTCTTCGGCTTCCCGGGTTCTCGGAATTTTTTTCCTTTTTAATTTAAATTTCATTCCTCATCTCTTATGATTCTTTATCTATCTATCATGATTGTTTATTTATTATTTTTATTTATTTATTTATTTTATGTTGTAAAATTCTCGGGTATTACACAAGGACCTTTTTCTCCTCAAGGGAGGCTATCGGAAAAGGATCCAACCGATTACGGGTCCGGAAATCTTAGAATGCGCCCAAACTTGACTGAATTTCACTTGAATTAATGGCAAAATCGAATACAATGGAAAATCTACCAGTTGTTAAGAAACAACGGCTGATTAACCCAAAATGAGGTACCAAACTACCAGTTGTTGAGAAACAACGGTGGACTTGGAAAAAAGTAACCGCTAACAACTAGGCTAAATTCTAGGGAAAGCTGTAAAGGAAAGCAGTAAAGATACAAAAAATTAAATTGCATAAAGGAAATCTTGGGGTGGATTGGTCTCTCCTGATTCTGACATGGCAACCCCTATTTATAGCCGGAGCTGCGATAACCGCTCTCCGATGAGCCGATTTCGAGCTTCCCTCCTACGGCTGTTCTCGATCGTTTTCGGCTGATTATTTCGTCCTACGAACTTTCCTTCCTTCCTTCCTTTTCACTGGACTCCCATTCGGCCCAATCATCTGGTTTAATGGCTCGTCTCCCATTCGTCCATTGTTGGGCCGCCTTTTTTTGGTCTGTTTGTCCAACCCAATTCCTTCCTCCTTGGCCCATCATCGCGATGGCCATAACATGTCCATGGTTTGGGCCTTTTTTTTTGTTTCTCTGTCCAGCCCAATAACTTCTTCCGCGACTCCCAAGGTTGTGATGGCCACAACAATATATAAGATGCTGACAATTTCCAACATTTGGCACGCACCATTTTTCTGTTTTTTCTTTACACTCTAGCAATTTTCTTTCTCCGACAATTTCCCACATCATGTAATTATTAAGGATGTATAACTCTTTGAAACCCTCTTTGCTCCATCTATTTAGTAAACGTGCTTTGATGCTAAATAAATACTCTGCCAAACATGTTCATCTTTAGGGGTGGCATCGGGTTCGGGTTAGTCGGGTACCCACCCCGAACCCGAAAAAAATCGTGTTCGGGGTCGGGTTTTTTTTTAATGGGAAAGGTCGGGTTTGGGTACCCGAACCCGAACCCAAAGTTCGGGTCGGGTATTGGGTCCTTAGTTTGGACCCGAATTACCCAATCGGGTACCCGAATAACCCGAATTTTTTTTTTAAATATATTTTTTACGTTACGTTCCACAATTTCTATAATTTTTTTAAAGTGCTTAAAACACCTAATGATTTCACAAGCCATTACCATTTAGTCCAAACTATCACAATTATCATTTATAATATAGATATACACAATCAAGTTTTATAATTAATTAGTTCATAAATATGATAACTCCTCACTATTTCTTCAAATATTTATTCAAATTCTTCACTTTTCATTATCTCTTTCTCAAATAGAAGAATTTACTAATTACTCTGTTTGTCTAGATTTAGTCGTATTTGCTAAAAATCTCTTTATACATGTTCATAATTTTTTTATTGTGTTGTTAATCCACATATACTATTTGTTATGGATGAATTAAATATTTAATTATAGATTTCTTTGTTATTGTTAACTTTATGTAGAATGTGGATAAATGCCCTTTGATGTTATTTATTTAATTCAAATTTTTTAATATATATTTTTTAAATTTATTTTTGTAAAAAAAAAGTGGGGTAATTGGGTACCCGACCCGATCGGGTACCCGACATGTCGGGTACCCACCAATGTCGGGTATTTTAATTTCGTACCCGAACCCGACAAACCCGACCCGATGCCCACCCCCTATTCATCTTCACCATATATGCCTTTTAATAATCAATACTCCATCTGTTTGTTTTTCTATTATTCTTTGCTACGGACTCATCCAGCATACAGTTCAATGCACATTTTAAACCATTAATAATAACTCATGTTAGGTACAATTAAAAATTCTAAAAGTTCCATATTTAAAAACTACAAGACGAGACAAATCTAACAAGATCTTACTTGACTATATTTTAATTTGTATAATTATAATAAAACTCTAAGTCAAAATGTGAATTTGAATAGTAGCAATGGTGCAATTTTTTTTTTTTAAAAAAAAAAAGGACCGAGGGAGACGACCATCTCCAATGGTCCTCTATAACTCAAAATGGGGTGACATCTTCTCTCTAACAATAACTTAAAATGAAACCTAATTTAAGTTTTATGAGTTTTATGAATAGTAAATACTCTACTTAAACTTGAGTTTTTACTATTCACAAACCTATCTCACTTTATCCAATTAAATTAATTGCAATATCATCCCTCCAATTGTTGCAAATTGAATACTCCGTATTAGTCTAATTTTATATTATGGGTAATAATTTTATACTTCATACAATTTTTTTATTAAATTTAATTTTACATTTAATTAGATTAAAAATTTTAAGGTTTCTTTATAAAATAAATTTTAAACATAAAGATAACTAAATTTTTAAAGTTTTGGTATAATCTTAGCAATCATTTAAAAAAATTACATTAGCATACAAAAATATAATTAAAAATATCACATCTGAAATACTTAAAATAAAAGGTACAATATTAAACAACCAAATAACTACGCAAACGGAAAATTAAGTTAATAGTCATCTAAATCAACATCGAATCCTCCAACGTTATAGATCAATAAGAAGTAGAAATGCACATTTTAAACTTCGTAATGCATTAGTTGAACACTTGTGGGGAAAATACACATTCGAATTCTTGATGTTGGATAAAAATCTTTTGCTTTTAATTTAATATGTATGTTCCGTCATTTAGTGTAATTTTTATTCTAATTATGTAATTCTTTCTTAATTAATGAGTATTGAATTTATGTGTGGTTAGTGTATAATTTTTAAAAAAATATGGGTATGATTAAAAAGATAAATAAGTTTGTATGAAAAGGAATATATAGAAAATATTCTTTTAAGTTTGAGCTTAGTATAAATATTTGTAGATGAATTATTGTTTGATGAGACATTTACTTTAAAATGAGTTTGAGTTTGATGTTGGCTATTAAAGATAGTTCTTCCTTTATTATATATTCAGGTCCTCAAATCATGAAGGAAGATTATTCAAAATCGTATTCCCAGTTCTCACCCACTCGGTCTGGAACATATGCCTCACCAGCTGAAGATTCGTCGTTCAATTTTAACCCCAGTCAGCCTCGGCTCATCAAATAACAATCAACAGTTCCAGTTTTTTAATTCCACTTTAGGCTACCACCATGGGGTCATAACAAAAGACAAAATAACAATAATAATAATAATAATAATAATAATAATAATAATAATAATAATAATAATAATAATAATACAAAATTGGATAAAATGCCATGACTTTCAATGACTTAGGGTTTAATATTAATACGCTAAGGGAGCATAGTACTGCATAACTAAACCAAGCGAGTCTTGCTTAACTACTAGCATGAATGAAAAATGCATGGCATCAATTAATTCGAATCATCATTTGCAATTTTTAATCACACCAAGACACTAAGCAGCTAACAAAACGAAAAACATAAACTAAAACTTCAAAAATTTATCTGCCCAAGTAGCATAAAAAGGATGGCAACCACAACATAACATAGAAACAAGATGTTATAAAAACATCAAGCTCATGGGAGTAGGTAATAGAATATCTAAAAATTCAGTAGCAACAGAAACTTAATCCTCATCCATCCCTCCTGCAGGTTTCGGCGGTCTTGGACCACCAGCTGGTTTTGCCATTATAATCTGCATGATACAAAACAATAAAAAAAAAAAAAAAAAAAAAAAAAAAGGTGAGAGCTTTAACAATAGTAATACAAACAAGTGTCAAACACAACCAAGGTAAAGGACAATGACAAAAACGAACTGGATTGGCACATATGCATGTATGGATCCAAAAGGAAGGAGAGTGGGGAAATGCCATAAAACCTCAAAATAGGCCTCATCTTTGCAGAGGATTCCATGTTCTCAAGAAGGAGAAAGCAACAACTTAGACATAGGAGTAGCCAAGTAGGAGATGTCCAAATGACAACTAAACTACAAACTGGCCCATTTAGGAAGATACTAAAATGTAAAACATGTAGTCATTATAATTCAATTCTTATAATGTTCAACGAATAAAGGGAAAATGTATCTTAAAATTAGCATAACCACTTTTCGATCTAGTTGGTGAATAATCCATCACCTTTTTCTGAAAGAAGTATAATTAATTTTCAAAAGTAAACTATTTGATCAAACAGAACTAGCCCACAGCTTTTCTGACTATAACAAGGAATACTTGTTGTAGTAAAGGGGGAGTATACAAGCCCCAAGTCACCATGTTAAAGGAACTTCTAAGAATTCTGAATCAATTCATGGAGAAGCAGGAAAAAAATCAACTGACTGAAGTTCACTTCAGCTCAGAGATGTTCAACAACACAATATCCAAAGTATCCAAAATAAGTCACAGAAGTTTGCACTTCCATTTGCTTGACCACGTGGGAAAATTTTAGCTCATTTTGAAGGGCAAATATCTTCCTAACTATTGTTTTGTAATACTAATTACTATGACAGCAGCATAAAGCTAAATCCTTGGATAACCACAATATCTCAGCTGCTCATTTCAAACAAATATAATGTGTAAATAACAAGACTAGATTACTATAATGTCCCCAATATAATTCAGAGCTTAAATGCAATTGAAGAGCTTAAAACTCTTTTTTAAAGTGTGGTAAGTTTTTTAGAAAAATCTTGATACTTAAATTAAGCTTAGTTATAAGCTGTTTTTAAGAAGCGAGGGCCTAGTGTTTTCAATAGCTTGCAATTTATAGATTATTTATGGTGATTTATTATTTCATTTTTAATTATTATGATCATATAAGATCCCCAAAAACACTTTGATATTTAAAACTAAGGTTCAGTAACCAAACACTTAACCAACCCAACAAATTTTAAGACATTACATCTTCTTAAGACTTGACACAAAAAGTTGCCAAAGCTTATATGCACTTAATAATGAGCCTTGCCAAGCAGGCTCTAACTTGCGGACCAATCACACTATTAATATTCAATTCCATAACAAGATAAATCTGTGAAAGAATCAAATGCATCAGAACTTAAAGAACCTATGGCATGACCAAACCACGAAAACTGGTTACCTGATCAACCCGTAGAACAGTGCAGGCAGCATCCGCAGCATACTTCAGGGCAAAGAATCTGCAAAACAGGAAAATCCAGCTAATCAATAATAAACCAATAAAAGAGATAACTACAAACCTCTGGCAACATAGTTGACATGCATAACAGGACAGAAGATGATTTGCGAAGATCCAACATTTAATGATAGTGTGACACTATACAACTCAGGATGAATTTGTCAAGTGCCCATAAAAACTATAACAAAATGTGTGTGCAAACAGCACGCAGCAGTGTAATATCAAATGAGGATTGAGAAGTTTTAGCCATCCATGTGTTCACAGAACTCAAGACTTCAACAAATACCTATATTTGGAATTTACAACTAATGTTCAACAAATAAATCATCAACCAGGATACAAAAAAAAAAAAACCCTAACCATTGTTAGAGGCTAACAAATAGCTTTGTCGTGTGGCACGAAAACAGCTATCAAATCTCACCATCAAAATCAATATAACTATTTAATCAACAACTTTTTCAAGTGTCTAACAAGCATGCAAATTCCATGTCTAAAACTTAGTAAAAATACTTACTTGGTGATATAAAGATCCCATATATTCAATGTCGAGACATCCTTGCAAACACCTTCCTCCAAATCAATTCCCACTTTTGTGTTACCAGATGCATGCTCAGCATATAAAGATGATATTATTTCTATTGCATTAAGTCCAGCATTCTCAGCCAATGTCTTGGGAATCATTTCAAAACTTTCAGCAAATTTTGCAATTGCATACTGGTCCAATCTGTAAGGTACCACTTTTGTTTTATACACAAGCGAAAAAGTACTACAACATTTGAGAGAGAGAGGCAATTCCTGTTTTGCAAGTTAAAAAGAGACACGGAAAAAGCTATAAAAAACCGTTACTAAAAACCAACTACACTACAATAAATATAGTTTCATGGCTGTTGCGTAATCATATTCCCAGACTCCCAACGATACTTATGGCATGGCTGGTTTACAAGATTGGAATGAAAGAGAATGTAACGCCTTAACTAAGGAATGGAAATAAGAATATTTTTCATTACTTGATTCCATTGATTCTTATTATACATTACTTGATTCCATTTCTATGGTAAATATATATGAATGGAATGGATAAATATGAAAATAACAAAATTCGCCTTGTGCAATAAAGTTTTATTTCTTATTATATTTTTTACTAAAATGGTTGGACACCATTCTTGTAACATTAAATTTTGTTAACTTGAATAATTATATTGGAATCACTAATTTCAAATAATGATAATCCTTATTCTCATGAGATAAGGAATTAAACTGGGATTGATTTTACCCATTCTCAACACACTACAATCCCATTATGCAATTGAGCCATTAATTTCATAACCAAAGAGAAAAAGAGATGAACGTCTCTAGCAGTAATCAAGCTTATTATCTGCATTTTCAAGTCATTATACATATAGAAATCACCTCAGAAAAAGGCTACTTTTCATCTAACTAGCTGCATTTTATTGATTTGCAATAGAATTTCGACAAGCGTAATACTTTAGAATGCTATTGAAATCCCTAACTAAAAATTAGTAAAAAGTTGATAGGGTTTGGATTGGCATATCTCAAAGTTCATGTTTTTCATCCAGAAGATTTCATAAACACCTAAATTATTGTTTCAATGAAAATGAACGTAACATTTTTTTCAGGAGATGAGAATAAATATAAAAAAAGGCCATAACTAATCATTTTTTGTTGAGTTCAAATTCACAAAATTATGAAAATGCTTGTAAAATGACCCTAAATTATGATTATTACAGAACTTTATTCTCTTTAATAGAAAATAAAAACATCTATCTACATCCTGGGTGTTGTCAGGTGAAAACCTTGCCCTAGAATTAGCCCAAAATCAATTTATTTAAAGAAAATTATGAAAGCATCACAAGTGCTTTTTTGGGCTAAGTCAGCATTTCCACAACACTGAGCTATATGTCTAGGAAATTATATGCAGATAATCCTAAGGGGGTGATGAAGATCATTGTAATTACATGTACAAATGGAATAGCAATAATGCCAGACCTCAGGGAAGGCATGGCAAATCAACCAAATGATCAATAGAAGTGAGACTATTACCATGCCTCAAAGGTAACAACCTTATTCTTCTATTGAATTAATAGAACATTAGTACCAATGGTTTATCATTTATGTTATTAGACTTTCACAAGTTTGGAAAGCGAGCCAAATAGTAAAGGAAAGATAATTTAAACAGCCACACAAGAAACTATAAGTCATATATAAAGTTATGAAAGCAAATACCCAGTTTCTTTGAAAGAAAATTCCTTCAGTCTCTTAGCTAATTCAACTTCAGTTGCTGCTGCTCCAGGCACTATTCGACTATTCCTGCACATTGCCTGTAAAGAACATAAACCCCAGAATGAGGTCTTTATATTGGGCGATGTAAAAAGGGTACTGGTTTCTTCACTCACAGAAAGATAAGATAGAACACTCAAGTTTTGGAATCTCAAATTCATGAGGCATAAACCACCTTGTATGTGTTCACACCATCGTCGACAGCTCTTTCAAGGTCATCCAATATACTATCAGTGCTTCCACGGAGCACGACAGTAGATACAGAGTTCCCGCCTTGTTCATTTTTCACAATTGTAACCTATATGAAATTAGGTGAAGCATTTTCACAAGGGGTTAATAATTGAACCAAAAATGTACAGCCAAACATCAAAAGAAATTAAAAGCATGTTTGCCATACCCTAGCCCCGCCTATTTCTTCCACAGAAACAGAATCCACATAACCAAGATCATCTGGCGCTGGCTGACTTAGCTTCAACTATCACCCCACAAAAAACATGGATGGTTAGAGAGACCAAAAATACCTGGCTTGATTCAATTATAATAAAAAAAAAAAAAAAAAAAGCACCATTGTTGGTTCAATTAAAATTTCATACTTACAAAAGCAACAGAACCAGTGGTGCGGCAGAATCTCCGCAGTTCGAATTTGGAGCTGATTTTTAACACCATGATCCTATAAAAAGAGCATATGTTCAATTCCTCGTGAGAGGGGGGCATTGTGTAACACTAAACTGAAGAAAAATCTCACAAAATCAACATTGTAAGAAAATTAGAGCTGGTAATGGAATACACATAGATACAACATAGATTTTTAAAACCCCTATAAATTCCATGGTTATAATGTATAAGACCAATAAACCCATCCAAGATATGGTGGTGAATGCAAGTTCAGTCATCAACAATCTCCCAAGAGATACAAAATACATATGAGGGCAAAAACAATAAACTCCCAGTTCCCAACAGATCAGAGGGCACAGAAACATGACTAGCAAAACTAGAGAGTGGATGAAGAACAAAGCATAAGAAGCAAACCAAAAAAAAGAAGAGAATTCGACTAATTTGGGAAATAATTCAGTGAGAAACAAGCAATCAGGTAAATAGACGGTACTTGTAACGTTCGCAAAAATGTAGTGCCATTTCCCCAACAGCTGCTCCACTAACTATGACTTTTGCACCAGAATCAGCAACTGCTTTGATAAGCTCCTCAACCCTAGCTTCTTCTGTCTTTGCATAATTCTCAAGCTGAAAGGTAAATTGATGTGGTAGCATTTATAAGTTAAAAGAGAATTGCTTGCATTGTATATCATTGTAGTCATATAGGTCTTGAAACATGATAAAACATCAATAGAAGAATCATAGCTGAAGACCAAAATTCCATGACATATACACTCATAAACGGAGAATTAAATATAGGCTTCAGACATATTTTTGAAGGAATATCCCCATTATTCAGTGATTTCAACATGCAACTAAATTTATCCATACGAAAGCACAAGAGTGGCCCAACTGCCTCTTTCAATTTCATACTATTTCAAATTTGAGATAGCATCCTCTCAGATAATTGATCAATTATCATATACAATAGAGATGTATTGGGTCCATGGCGAAAGGACAGCATAACAGAATTCTTAGAAAATAGATATACTAGAAGCGTTCAATTTTTTTGACTTACCTGCTCAGCATTATGAATAAGAACAGTTCCTTTAGTCTCTGTTGCAGTTGTGTCAACACCTCCTGCAAAAACGGCAACCTGCAACACGAATACCTTATAAATTGTTTGTATGACACAATGTGATTGAAAATTTCAGCATACATTCAATAGAAAATTTAGCAACCAATAAAGTGGGTTAGCAAAAGACATATTCCTGCATGTCAAGCTCAAAGCCAATCATGTTATCTTTTTCGGTTTCATTCTTACCCATCTCTAACACCCATTTACTGTTTAAGTTCCTCCAAGAGTCCCAGTTGTTGCAAATTTGTCTTCCTACTTTATAGGCTATAGCAGAATATTGAACTCTTAATTGCCATTCTGGTATCTTAAATTTAGATTCAGTTCTCGTTCCAAAACAAGACAAGAGTGAGAATTTGAGTATTAACAGTACTTGGCACATCATGGCCATAAGAGATACTCCACTTGTCCCATTAATTCTGTCCCAAAAAACTTTTGGACACACAATCACACAATCCAATGTATTTTTTTAACAGTTAATATGTTAAAATTTGTAGAAGTAAAAATTCTTTAAAATATATACTCTAAAACTATGCGAAAAACCAAATCCAACAAGATTCCAATCGACTATAACTTTTTCTATATAATTGCAACAAAAAGTTAGGTCAAACTTATAGCACGAACAGGATAAGTGGGACGGAGGGAGTATGTTACAGTAAGAACAAGACGTAAACATGACTAAAAAGACACATAGTCTCAAGCTTTATTACACATGGATGCAAAAGACACAAGTGAAGCTATTAAGAAACACATGCAAGTGACATCAACAGTTCAACACGCACCTTGGCCTTTTCAATCTTCTTTATAGTCCCCACAGCATCACTCTTCAACACCATACCCCGCACTACTGAGGAATTATGCAAACCTCCACCTAATAGCTTTGCAACTCGTACATTATCCACATTGAAGTTTTCCGGGTTGTTGGGGCAAACTTGAATACAAGCCTGTAAAAGAAAGTGCATTTGTAACTCAGATATCAACCATATTCAAATTTACAAACAGGGAGGGAGAGAGGGAGACAGTCGAACAGAGAAACTTACCTCCGCAATAAGGGGGCATAGTATATCCTCTTGTCCAAATTGTTTGCTAGCAACTGAAGCTCGCATTCGTAAAATTACATCATCTTTGTCTCTTACATTCATAGATTCTGAATTTGCCTCTACCATTTCTCCTAGTATCTCAATGGTCTGCGGTGAGAATAATACAATGATTGGCAATCAACGAGAGATGGATTAAAGAAAAACACAGGTGCCATTCATGTTCAGAGGTAATTAGATTGCATATGTATTCCAAACCTTGTTAACTGCTTTTGTGTATCCAATGATGATCTCACTAGGATGCAACCCCATTCTAATGAGTTCCTCTGCATTCTGGAGCAGTTCACCAGCAAATGAAACAGTCAAATTGGCACCATCCCCAATTTCCTCTTGTTGTGCTTTCCCAGCTAAAACCAAGATTTTGGCTGCAGGATGCTGAACTTCCAGCTCGTTTACAATGGTCGCAGCATCATTTGTGACGAAGAGTTTATCCAAATGATTGATAACCATTTTATTCATGCCTTGACAAGAAAAGATGGGCAAGCACATAACAAGATACATGAGAAGAAATGGATGGAAGGAAGTAAAATATTGACAAAAGTTGTAGGATGAACAAAAACAATCGAAAGCAAGTAGAAATTAGACATACAAGTGAAAAGACCAAAAATATCAGCAATCATAACGACAACATATGAATATCTAACACAGAAACAGCCCATTCAACATCATCGGAATGCCTCTAGAATAATGAACTCAGTGAACACCAGGCCACCATCCATAATATATAACACGAGGTCGCACACAAAGTGCATTACTGGGACTAGACACACATAATACGAATGGCATACGCTAGTAAGTAAAAGTAGAATTTCCAGAAACGAAATGCCAAGAAGCTTGTGTCGATTAAGATATGTTGGAAAAAGAGAAAAGCCAACCATTGGGGCCAAGGGAGGTGCGCGTAATAGTTGAGAGTTGTTTGCAGGCCTCGATGTTCTTGAGCACGGCCTCGTCGAGCCCAGAAAGATGGCGATGACCCTCTTTGAGCATTGACTGTATCCCATACGGTTGCATTGAAAACCCTACCATTTTGCTGAAGATGGAAGGACGAACAGAGTTGTGCTCAGCGGGAAAAAGGGGTGCTGCGGATCTAGTGTAGCGTGGTGTTGCTACTTGGTGAATGGTGAGTGAGGAAGAAAAGCGAGATGGAACTTGGAACAAGGAAGGAAGCCCTCCTAATAGTATAACACTGACAAGAGCTGTTCTGAGATCTTTCTTTCTCGTATACTGTTGGAATTTCCAATGCCGCTTTGCTTTTCACAACATTGGGCTTCTTCCTTCGGTCTTTCTTTTTAGTATTTGGGTTTTCTACCATTCTAACCCTCAACTCATTCCAATATTAGTACTTTTTAATGCATTTTGTTGGCTCCAACCCTAAATCCTCAACAAACCAAATACGGTAAATTAGGGCCAGACCCCTTTCAAAAAATTTTATTTTTTTGAGGCTCTATTCCAATTTTATTACACTTTGCACCCATCATATGTTTGACTTGGTTTACCACGTCATTGTATGTGTCTTACCTAGATACTATATGGTATTTACAAGGTTAATGATATGTGGTTTACCATTGTATTAATATTTATTTTGCCATAGCTACCATATATTAGTACTTACCAAGTTACTGATACGTGGTTTACCATAGATACCATATGGTATTTACCAAGGTTTTGGTATATACTTTACCACAAATACCATATGGTGTTTACCAAGTTATTCCACATATACAATATGTTATTTACCAAGTCTTGGTATGTGCTTTACCAAAAATATCTATGGTGTTTACCAGGTTATTGGTATGCGCTTTACCATAAATATCTTATGATGTTTACCAAGTTATTCCACATATACCATATGTGTTTTACCAAGTTTTTAGTATGTATTTTACCACGATTACCTTATGTGTTTACCAAGTTATTGGTATGTGGTTTACCAAGTTATTAAATAGGACCTAAAATACAATGTTTGAAAGGGAGGAGGGGCTTTGATTCTCATAATATTTTTTCCATAGGTACCGGGTCCTAGTTTTCCCAAAGAAATATTCTAATGGGCTATTTTCTTGACATTGTTATTGTTCTTTTTTAGTGTAGACTTTTATAGTATGAACTAAGTGTTGGGATTAACTTTTGTAGAGTGAATAGGGATTCCAACAAAAAAACTAAAATAAAATAAATGAAATAATCAACTTGATTAACTCCCGAGTGTAGTAAGTGTAATATTTTTTTTAAAAAAAATTCTTTTAAATGTAATAATTTAATCTGAGTTAAAACTCGAGTTCCGAATCGAGTTTTCATCTCCCCTATTCACACTCAATTACTACTCTCCCTCCTTACTAATCTTCAATTTGGGGTGTTTCCCAAATCTTGTGCACTCCTGTCTCATTTTCCATTTAAAAAATCATCGAGCCACTTCATCGGAGAATAGAGATGCCCATCCTTGTTCTATTTCCCATTGGGGAGCTTATTGGGGCACTCTATTGGGGTAGAATTACGACATTTCTACTTCGCTTTCCAATCCGTAAATCAAACACTTAATAGTATACTTAAGTTAAAAATAACTTAAAAATAAATGACATAAAACATTTATAAACATGGACATACAATTCATTAATCAAAATATCAATAATTTCACCTAAACATCGTCATAAACCATCTTACCAAATAAAACATTCATCTCAAATTGGTAATAAATTAACTATATAAGTATTTTTTTCTATATATACTAATAACTAGTATTACCCGCCCGCGCGATGCGCGGGAAGAAAAGTTTCTAAAATATCAAAAAAAATTATTTAGAGATTCAACAAAAGAATAAATTGTCCTCACGATTGAATGAAAGAAAATGTATAACGTAAAATAGTTGATGATCAAAACAATGAATAAGAAATTGATCAAGATTAAAGGAATGAAAGTTCTAACTGTAAAACTGACGTTTAATTGTCAAGGTTGAAGGAATATCAAAGTTTTCCTATTTGTTTTTTTGCTCCGGCTCCTCTAAAAAAAATAATTTATACATGCCTAAAAGTAATAAATATGACAAAACAAATTTTTTTCTAAAAAAGAAAAGAAATATTCTAATAACGTCCTACATTCCTTTATAGCATTTCTAAAAGTAATGAATTGCTTGACAATTTTATGTCACTAATCACAGGAATAAAATTGCCCTTATCATTACCAGCATGTTAAAAACAAAATATAGCTTATTTAAAACTGGCGATTGTTAATTCCATTGAATACAGATTATGGAATAAATATGTTTTTAAATACAATTAAATTTTTTTGAAAACAAAATACAATTAAATTTTAAATCAGCAAGTAAGATCATAAAAAAAAGAAAAAACAGTTTCATAGCCCATAGATTTTATAAATTGGATTATCTAGAACAGATCAGTCACAACGAATATGTAAGCCTGGATAAAAAAATCAATATAAAGCTATACCATATACAGAACCACTAATTCAATAATATCAATATAAAGTTTACTTTTATTTATATGAAAAATGAAATAAGTATCATTTTTCAAATTCAGTGTACACGATATGATTTCTTTAATTTTAACCCCATTTAAATTCTTAAAATTTATAACTTTTTTTTTAAAAAAAAAAAAACCTAAGAATAAATGTAATGCACTTACAATTCCTGTATATTTATTGGCATCGCGACAATCAAGTATAAGATTCATTTTAAAACAACTAATATTTAGGGAATCAAACAATGCTTCATTGAAAAAGATAAATAATAAAGCGGTTAATAAAATTCATCAAACAATATGTAATCATCCGGATCATAGAGCAAAACTTCGATTCAAACATTCGTATTAACAAATCCATCGTAGCACATCACTTGAAGATTTTGATACATCAATGACGATTAAATTTATTAGCCAGTCCGATAAGACCATTCCTAATATCAGAAAACCAAACCTTGTCAAACTTCCTCAACAAAGATTTCGCAACAAACTTCCTCAATAAAGGTTTCGCAGCACGGAAATAGTTACCCTTCAGATACTAAAAAAAAAAAAATATATCCATTTGGGCTACAATACATTCAAACATAGCATTTGGAACGGCTAGGAAAGTTACATTGTCCAGTCATGCCTCATTTGCTCAATATCTTATCATCATCATTGGATAAAATTCTCTGGTCTTTATGTATATGTTTAATAAATGCAGCATTTATATTTTGAAGGAGAATGAAAGTATATGCAGAGTATTTCTACTTGCAATTTTTTCCAGATAGGGGTTCGAGGGGATGACCAAGAATTTTGTTAATAACTTGAGCAAATCCAGATGAAATAGAGCCAACCACATTCCCTATTGATGTCAGGATATAAATTTTTCATGTGCTTGTAGTGATTAGTCTTCTGTTTGTCATAGGATTATGCAAAATGACAATTATATATGATTAAGATTCAGTTCATAACTGCAGTAAACATGGAAATAAAACTAAAGAAACAAAACAATTGATTCAAAAAATCATCACCTACACGCCTTAATTTTCAAGTGAAAATTAAGCCTATATCGCATACTTCCATTCCATTTTCTAAATTAAAACCCAAACTTCAAGCTATGTTCAAAGCCAAAATTAAAGTTAAGAAATTCATTTAAGTAGGATAAACTCCATGGCATTGGTACTTTATTCAATATCCATATCGAGATAATCTTGGAAGTTTATGCAAAATCAAAATACTTTGTGCGAAATAGCCTTGCTTCTTTTTGTGCAATGAGATGACCTGAATTCATTTCAAGCATATGTATCGAATTCTTGTTAGTTATTAGCCAATGTATACATCTAATTCATGTTAGTTATTAAAACCCTAAATATTGAATTTCCCTCCATCATCCCCATTGTAAAAATTTTGCATCTGTTTTCCCCATCACCGCAAATCTCATTTGAACAAATAAATAATTAATACATATTACATACATATTTTATTACCATCATGATTTCTCCATCATGATTTTATTACCATATAGTAATTAATAATACATATTTTTGCTAAATTAGATTTAATCCGTACTATATTTTTGCATATTAATTTTTCCATCATCCTTTTCTATTATTAATTAATCCAAAGAATTATGCACTTAAATTGAGCAGCCGGGATCTATTTCCAAATTATTCAAGGTGGCCAATATGGTAATAAATTATTTGATATATACATAATAAAATAAATTTGCGATGATTAACATAAATATCAACCATCTTCATAAAATATATTAGATTCAATAATTTATCTATAACCTCTTTTAATTTGATAGAAATAACACTTAAATGGTAATAGATTTTTAATAAAGTTTATAATTAGTTGTCTAATATTATAAGATCTACCAAACGATACATAGTAAATATACAAAATTAAAGTAGATTATCATTTTTGACATGATTTTTAACCATCCAATTAGGAATAATGTTTCCCACATTACACCCTTTAATTATGGGATCATTTCATTCTCTATTAGTATACAGGATTTAAATATTTATGATTTTGGATCTAATAAAGTAACACACACTTTTTAAAATTTAAAACCGCATATTTAGAATGGTTTATTTAAAAAAATACATATTCTAATATTTAGTTTTTATTTTTTATTTAATATTTAGTTTCCAAAATACGGATATATTTATATGGAAAGATTTAGTTGCCAATATAAATAAAATAATTTTAAAATACGGATATACTTATATAAAAAGATTTAGTTGCCAATATAAATAAAACGGTTCTAAAATACGAATATATTTAAATAACCTGATCTAATGTTAAATCATCACAATATATCTATAACTAAAACGAATCACAATAAATTGATTCTAAAACGATATGTTAAACGATTCCATTTCAAAACGTAGTATCTTCACAATATTTTTCCAAAGTTAATATTATAATAAACTTATTGCTATAATTAGCAAATTGCTATAATACAAATTTTTTTAGAAATGAAAGATAATATTTTATATTAAGAGGTAATAACTAAAATAGGCCACCAGAAGGAGTCATTTCCATTTTTAGGCCACGATATTTTGATTTAGGAAAATAGGCCATTAGAAGGATTTCGGGCCTGAATTTAGACCATTGGGCTGGAATTCGGGCTGTGATGGCCTAAAAGTGGAAATGACTCCTTCTAGTGGCCTATTTTAGTTTTTTTAATTATTTTTTATTTTATTTAATTAAAATAAATAATAATCATTTTGTGACATTATTTATGTCCTACTTTCTTTATTTTTGTTCCAACATTTTTGTTTCCATTTTAAAAATAATTAAATATTAATTACCAAATATACCCATCATATCGTATTAATAAATAAATATATTAAACTTTCAAACCCATTACCATTCATAATTCTCTTCCAACCTACAACCATATATTAGTAAACCACACATAAATAAATAAATTATTGTAAATTCATTACAACCGCATTATATAAATTCTTAAGCTACATTTTTTATCCCTAATATATCCTTGTATTTAATACTAATTATCCCTGCATAAGTACCATGTCCGAAAATTTTGGGATACTTATAATATAACATGTTTATTTTTTACTTTATAATTTATTTGAATATGTATTTGTTTTACTTATTTTATAATATATTTGAATTAATATTTATTTTATTTCTTATATTACTCCATTCGTCACATTGTTAGTGTTAGAAAAAGTAACTTAAAAATTTATATAATATGATTGTAATGAGTTTACAATTTTAATTAATTTATTTATATGTGATTCACTGATATGTGGTTGTGGGGTGGACTGGAATTATTAATGGTAGAGGGTAATTTGAAGGTTAATATATTTATTTATTAATTAAGGTGATGGGTAGGTTTGACGATTAATATTTAATTATTTTTAAAATGAAATGAAATAAAAATATTGGAATAAGAAAGAAAAAAGTAGGACATAAATAATGACACAAAATGAGTATTATTTATTTTAATTACATAAAAAAATAATTGAAAAAAACTAAAAAAAGCCATCAGAATGAGTCATTTCCATTTTTAGGCCATCGCAGCCCGAATTCCAGCCCAATGGCCTAAATTCAAGCCCGAAATCCTTCTAATGGCCTATTTTCCTAAATCAAAATATCGTGACCTAAAAGTGGAAATGACTCCTTCTGGTGGCCTATTTTAGTTATTACCTCTTATATTAACGCAATGATGATTTAACATTTTCATATTTAACTTGTAAGGACCAATAAATGTTATAATGAAACTTAATGTTAATAAAAAAAGTCAATTAAAATTAATGACATAATAAACTCATAGTTGAAATCATTTCATTATTTATTTATATTAAACGTTTCCTTTTTGCGAAATTGAGAATACAATCCCATAAATCTAACATTGAATGGATTATTTGAGTAGAGAATTAATTTCACTTTTTGAGATTATTAACTAAAAATTAGGCTAGTGCTTTTAGGCTGGAAACTTTTGCATATAATTTTAGGTTAATACATGGATTTAAGTGTAAATCGAATATTACTTATATAGATAAATAAATTCCTAATATGGATTCATTATTCACCACAAATAAATAAAATATCGTATTTGAAAAATTATAATAATAGTTTAATGGCTAAATTACATTAATTTTTCCTATTTAAGGGGTAATTTATTTATTTCCATTGATCATCTAATCTTTTACGATTATTCTTTGCTCTTTCCATAATCATTTCATTGTCTATGGTCAACATTTCATTTTTGTTTATCCAATGGAATCAATTTAATAATGTAAATTAATTTAATCAATGTAATCAATATAATCAATGGAAATCAATTACCCCATTATATTTGCTTTATTTATGGTGTAATACTTAGTTTCTATTTTTTTATTTGATATTGTATTTTCAAAATACGGATAAATTTATAAGGAAAGATTTAGTTGCATGTAACACCCCGGTTTTTGGTCACCCAGGTCGGGATGTCACCGCCACATCTCCCTAGTAAGACACGGTTTCTTCGAGCTTACTAAAGAGATGCAAGGCTAGGTATTGCAGTATTTAAAACATTTAAATAATTTAATGTAACACCCCGGATTTGGTAACCCAGGCCGGGATGCCACCGCCACACCTCCCTAGCAAGACACGGTTTCTCCGAGCTCACTAAAGAGATGCAAGGCTATGGTTTTTCAGAATTTAAATATTCAAGTAGCCCATTCGTAAATAATTTAAAATAATACATTAGAGTTGCAGCGGAAATATAAATTGTGCAGCGGAAATAAAGTATAAGGGCCGACATGGCCAGAACACGGGTTAAACAGTCCCGTTCATGCAAGTCGTAATTAAATGCAGGGATTTAAAATAGAGATTTCCCCAAATGCTCCCATGTATGCATATGACGATGCATAATCTTCAGACTCTGTAAGAAAAAGGGGATAAATGGTTTGGGTCAGCAAAAACGCGCTGAGTAAGTTAACACATAGCATGGGTTAGGGGTTTCAAAGCCTTTAATTAAATTTAATAAAAAGATGTTTGTAGGTAATACACAATTTAAGTTAATCATCCACTAATAAATAAATGGCATGATTTAAAATAAAGATTTCCACGGGATCATGATTCAACTTTCATCGTAAAATGATTTGCACGGCATAGTTATGATAAGACTTTTTGTCATGCATAAAAACATTTTATTTTATTTTTTAAAAAAAATGCGAATATAAATGCATACTTAAAAGACACATTTAATTTCATAGTTAAAAACTTAAGCATGAGCAATTATTTAAGACATGATTTAAAAACATGAATAATGCCGTAAGTAAGTAAATAAAAATTTGAGCTTTTAAAATTCTCCCCGATACGCCACCATCAAAACGATATTTAAATTTAGCCGGCAATCCGGCGGCCGCAGCCAATTTCATAAAATCTGAGCTTTTTAATATATTTCCCGTTACGCCATCATCTCAACAATAGATAGCCGGTGATCCGGCGGCCGCAGCCAATATCGATAGTAACGGTTAGCCGGTGATCCGGCGGCCGCAGCCAATAGTAACAGTTAGCCGGTGATCCGGCGGCCTCAGCCAATAGTAACAGATAGCCGGTGATCCGGCGGCCGCAGCCAATAGTAACAGATAGCCGGTGATCCGACGGCCTCAGCCAATTTCATAAGTAACATATCATCTAGCCGGTGATCCGGCGGCCGCAGCCGATACGCCATACCCAGTACCACTCCGTCGAGCCTCGAGTAACCCATACGAATACACTCGAGAGGGTAGGCAGTTGGTCTCTTGTGACCAAATACGCCATATCCAGTACCGCTCCGTCGAGCCTCGAGTAACCCATACGGATACACCCGAGAGGATAGGCCCAAAAATATAAGATGCCGTTTTGGCGATCTTTCGCGCGTAATATCATTGCCGTTTTGGCACAAAATGCTCAATTAGGAGGGCACCCTGCAGAGCACTCACCCCCTAATTTTGTGTAACCGATATTGTTTCAACTTTAGTGTAACGGGATTTTCAAAAATATAGCTTTATCGTATCACAAGATTTCGATCGTTGTTTAAAAATTTCAAAATTTCACAAGTTAAAACCGATCGATGTCACAGTTTACGCCTTTTCAGTTTAAAAATCCATTTCTTAGGCGATTGATCTGAAATTTTCACAGTAGCTCAAAAACATCCCAATGAACAACTTTCATGTTTTGAGTTTTTCGGAAAAATGATAGGAAGCATGTCAAAAATCAAGTTTTCTACTCGAATAGTATGCTGTTAGGATTCAGGTTTGACACCTTTCAAAGATTTGACTTTTTATCATATCAAATGATCTCCAAAAATTCTGAAATTTCATATGCATATACTAGACATGATTATATGCAACTTTTGTTTAGAACTCAAAGATTGGATCGGACTAGAAATGATAGAAATATGCTCATCAAGTTCGGTTAAGAAAACTGTCAACCTTTGAAAATTCTTTAAAACGCAGAATATGTCCGATTCGATTTGGGGTATCAAAACTTGATGAAAATGCATGAAATTTTACAGAGGTATTCAAGACTCATAGATCTACAACTTTCATGTTCAACACCAATCCTAGATCGGTCTAGATCCAAGGTCAAAATAACCAACAAGTTTGAATAAAAATTCTGTCAAGGATTCTAAGATCCAGATTTGATACTCTTCGGTTTTGGGTCGGTTTCAGGTTTCAAAACAACATGAAAAATTCTAAAATTTTTACAGAGGCTAGACCAAAGTCTTAGGAAACTTTTCATGTTTTGAGTTTTATTGTTTGAGCAGCTTTAGAGGTTCGAAAAATTCATACGAAAACGCTGCGTTGAGGGTTTCTCTTGTTGACAGATTTTTATAAATTTTCTTGAGTTGAATCTCTATGTTTGGTTGCATTTTAAGTCACCCAAAACCATAGTAAGGTTAACTTACAGTGGGGATAATGTCTAGGAGGTCACGGGGTCGTCCGGAATCCACGGGATGTCACGAACGAATCTCTTCCACCCGATTTATTCTTCCTTTGGCTCCGATTTGTGTTTGAATATGAAGATTCGTAAGTTAGGATGATGGTTATGATCTTAAAATAATAAGGAAATCTGATTTACATCTAGGAGTATAGACTCTTACAATCACTAAGCCATAATAACCATATTTGCCGTTTGGCTACAAGAGGGGGCGGCCCAACGAGCTCCACCAAGTGCACTTACTCTCAAGAAATAATTAAAGCATCCCACTCGATCATATCTTACAAAGTTTCAAAACCATACTTTTACACTTTACAAAATCACACATGTCCAGATTTCACATATTTCCAAAAATGAGAGCCATTCGACTCATAGATCATCAAAATACACAAGTACGATTTACCGACAAAAATAGTCCTTTGGGCAGTTTCAGAAATCGCATATGGAAACTTAGCAAATCATTTTCAAAAATTCCGAAATTTTTACAGGAGCTAGAACACACCCAAATGAACATTTTTCATAGAAATAGGCTTCTTCAAAATCGGACTCTAAGTCACTCAAAAAAAATCATTTCAGAAACTTGTTTTCAAAAGGGTGCAAAGACCACTGTTCATCCGACCACAGCTTACTTAAAAATCCATAACAATTCGAAGGTTGTTCCAAAAATTCTGAAATTTAACAGGAGTAAACTAGACACATAGATGAACAATTTTCATGAAGAAGTCGACCATCAAAAACGACCATAGCTAGGAGAAATATGAACTACAAAACTGAACATGCTAGGAATTTGAATCTGTCACCACACATAGCAGAAAATACCAGATCCGTTTTCGTCGACCAAATCAATTCCAAAAATTATGAAAATTTACAGACATCATCTTTAAAGTATTAGGAACATTTTTCATTTAGAAAAGTTTTCCCAAAAACGAACGGATCTAGACGAACAAAGATGAACAAAAGAAACTATCCTGAAGAAACCCTAAATCACAGATTTGACAAGGAATGGATTTCGAGTTGTATCTCCATGAATACTCAACCAAAAGCTCTAAAATTTGAAAGGCACAACACTAACTTACCATCTATGAAGTGGTATCAAGAAATTCTCAAATCCAAGCCTTTAGGATGTCCAAAGTCCACAACCCCATTGCTATTCCTCCACAAAGCTAGGTTTTGGACACATGGAGAGAGATTCTTAGTTATCTACCCAAGGATCTCAATCTAAACAAGATATGTGAACTTAAAGACATCCTTACCTACTGGATGAAGAGATTGGATGTTGAAGAAAGCCTTCCTTGCTTGACCAACTAGAAGAATACTCATAAATCCCACCAACACTTTCTCAAGTTTTTTCTAAAATTTGCAATGATGGGAGTGGAATCCAAATGGCTGCCTTTGGTAGCTAAATGAGGGTATTAAATAAATTCTCACAAGACTTCTATCCACCCTAGAGTGTTATAGGAGTCACAAGTCACATGGAGACACAAGTCACAAGTCACAAGTCACATAGGAGTCACATGCACAACCTAACAAAGTTGGCACTCACTATGGTATATGTCCAAAGACAGAGATGCTGGGACTAAATGGCTTGGCCAAAAATTCTAAAATTTGACGTGCATAATCTAGACACAATTTGGAACAACTTTTGTGTTGAACACTTTAAGTGATTCCCACTGTAGGTAGGTCAAATAATTCGATTCTTATAGCTAAAAATTTCTGTCAGCTTGTATCCTAATGGTAATGGTGTGAATGACTTTATCACTTCATAATTCAATCCTTATTACTCTAATTGTGGCCCCAATACCTTATAATAATAATAAGAATAATATGTATATATATTTATATATATACTAAAATAAAAATTAAGTGATATTGTAAGTTATACATAGCTCCAAAAAGGAATATATTCCTTATTTGAAAATGACAAGATATGATTAATATTCCACCCTACAATTTCAAACAATAGTCAAATTATTCCCAATTATATTATGGCATTCTAGAATAATTACATAATAAAAAATATGGGTAGAATGATTAATCAAGGATATATAGAAAATAGATAATTCTCATTATAATTTAAACATGTAAATATATTCATGTATATACATGTGTACATGTTTGGAAAGATTATTTCAAGACCAAGGTATATATATGTGTATATAAACTTGTATATGGATTTAAAATATTCTATGAACCATATACTTATTACACTTGATATCGAAATCCATATATTTATTTGAAAAGACAAATATATATATAATTTTTCAAAGTATGTTTTTTTTTTAGAAAATAATATACTAATCTTTAAGCAAATATTTGAACATATAAATATATATAGATTTGATTAAAAATCTACTTAGTGAATTAATCAAAAATATATATTCATATATATATTTCGGGCAATTTCTATGGTATTACAATCTACCCTCCTTAAGAATCAACTTCGTCCCCGAAGTTGCGCGACTTATTGACCGATTGATTGATTGCGATTGTATCATTAAATTTCTTCCGACTTCACGGGTTCTTGGAATTAAAATTCTTTTCCTTCATGAACTTAACTCCAATTATTTTTACTCAATTCATGGAATGTCTTCGGGCTTCCTTTCCCTCTTTTATTCCATTTTGAATTTAAATCTATCGGCGTTTCATATCCGAGCAATAATTTATTGTGATAAATTATTTTCTTCTTCTCGGAAATATTTCAACATTGATCGGAATAAATTTTATTCCTTTGGGCGTTGATAAAAATTCGGGGTATTACATCCTCCCCCCCTTAAGAATCAACTTCGTCCTCGAAGTTGTGCTTCGGCTTTTCTCGCGCGAAGAGTTAGGGTTCTTTTGTTTACTTGGGATACAAACTATTCGGGTTTCAAAAATAAATGCTCATGTATCCTTACGGGGTATTACATTTAAAATAGCCCATTCAACATAATTCAAAAATAATAATAGCATAGCGCAGCGGAAATATTTAGTTTAGTACAGTATCGCAGCGGAAAATATAAAAAGGGCCGACATGGCCAAAACACGGGTTAAACAGACCCGTTCATAATATAGTCTAAGTACGAAATTTAAAAGCAAAATAACAATCCCCAAAATCCCATGCATGATTCGTGCTCACACAGGCTCATTCCACATATTCTGTAAAGAAAGGAATAAAAATGGTTTTGGTCAGCAAAATTGCTGAGTAAGTTAACACATGCATGATCGTAGGGTTTAAAAGTCATTAATTTAATAATTTAACAAAAGCATGATAATATCATGATATTTAATTTCATCTAATCAACTATTCAATAGCATAATTTATCTCAGGGCTCTATTTAATGACATATATCACATGGTTTAATCATAAAAGCCATAATTTAAATAAAGCATTTAAATAATTTAATTGGACAACAACATAATTTAATCTAATTTAATTTAATTTAGAATCCCCATTACATTCCCGATTTGGTATTTCAAAGTTTCACGATAGCATCGCGATATCAACAAGTTTAGCCGGTAGCCCGGCGGCCGCAACCGTATCAGCCATACCCAGTACCACTCCGGAGCCTCGGGAAACCCATACGGATATTCACGAGAGTGTAGGCTCTAAGTTTCGCCATTTAGGCAATCCATATCTCAAATTTAGCGCGCGGGGTCATCATCGTCCATTACGGCACGAAGTGAATCGTTAGGGGGCACCCTGCAGAGCACTCACCCCTAATTTTAATTTATCAAGTTTGTAAGGGGATTTAGTTTTTAAAATCTGCCTTCCATTGTATTAATTTAGAAATAATATCTCAATTCGTTTCAACCCTAAAGGTTAATTCCATGTTTCAACAAGATTTCAAGGTTTCGTTTCGGTAAATCACAGTTTACTCCAAAATTCGTCTAAAATCAGATTTAATTCCAAAAATTCCAAAATTTCATATCTGACTCGGAAACATCAAGATCTACAACTTTCGTGTTTTAACTTTTTCAATCCGAGATACCTAAGTAGGTCAAAATCGCCAATTTTCGCATAAGAAGAAATCTGTCCGAGTTCAACATGTCACAGTTTAAAGATTTCAAATTCTACCATATCAATTCAACTCCAAATTTACTGAAATTTGACAGGGATCATCTTAAGACATTTATCTACAACTTTCATGTTCGGCCAAAGATCTAAAACAGCCTAGATCCTATGTCAAAAACGTGATCAAGATCGTTCCTAAGTTCTGTCCAAGATTTCGAGTTCTAGAATCAAACAGTTCGGTTTCAGCGGGTTTTCACATATCAAATCAACTCTAAAAATTTTTAAAATTTTTACAGTAGCTAGGTCTAAGTCTTAGGAACGTTTTTCGTGTTTTAAGTTTTTCCGTTTGAGTTCGTTTTAAGGGTCGGAAAAATTCACCAAATCTGTTGCGTCGGTAGAGAAACAAAAGTGGACAGATTTATGGTTCTTGTTGAATCTTTTAGGTTTCGAATGTTTTAAAATCTCCCAAAACCATGTAAGGTTAACTTACAGTGTCTATGAACGTCGGGAATGTCTAGTTCGGAGGCGTGGCTTCCAGATCACCGTTTCTCCTCTCCGTTCGTCGGGTTCTACGATCTAGATTCGATACGAGGTGTAGAAAGAAAAGAATCGAAGTTAGAATCCGTTTTCGGATTGAAACGTGAAGAGATTTATCAAACTAGAGCTTACCACAACGTTTGGAGACCCTTGGATTTTCGTCCAAAGCTGCTGCCTCCGTTTGGTGCTTTCCGTCGACTCCGAATTTAGGGTTTCGAACGTATAGAAGATTGTAGGGTTTTGTAAACTTGTTTGGGGCTCCCAAGGGGCTTATTTATAGAATTATAAATCCCTAGGGCGTCCACAACCGACCTCAAAGTCTGGAGTCGAGAGATGTTCAACCGAAAGTCGAAAAATCCGCGTTCGGGCGAGAGATTCACGCAACAAACGAATCTGTGAAGTGGCGCGGTCGTGGCGCGCTAAAGCCACTTCACCGCGCGGCCACCGCGCCGACTTCGCCTGGACTTCGGTCCGGGCGGGTCGTGCGATCCGTCGTGCTTTTCCGCCTCTCTTTCGGGTTTCTATCCCTCTATGCTCCCGAATTCCGATTTCCGGGGTATATTCGGGTTCATGCTTTCTCTCTAATTTTATTTTCAGTCTAATTGGATGTTTTGGACTCGAATACTCGAGTTCATTAGTGTCGGGTTTTGGTGTACCATTTATCCCTCCTTTTATTTAATTAAATTCCTTTAATTCCTTTTTAAGTAAAAATCTCATTTCTCATTTCCTTATCTTTATTTATTTCTTTTATTTGCTGGATTTGTTTATTTATTTATAGTATTTATTTTATTTATTATTTACTTATTTAATTATTGTTTTATTTTATTTGCTGGATTTGTTTATTTATTTATAGTATTTATTTTATTTATTATTTATTTATTTAATTATTGTTTTATTTTATGTTGGAAAATTCTCGGGTATTACAGTCTACCCTCCTTAAGAATCAACTTCGTCCTCGAAGTTGTGTTTCGGCGTTTCTCGTCTCGTGCTAAGGTCTTGTATTTGTTTTATTATGTTGTGACTGAACTTAGAATTAAAACTTCTAAGCTGCCTACGTACCCGGTAAAGGGATCAAGCCATAACGTAGTTCAAAAGTTTACAGAAATGCACGCAAAATTAGGGGGTATGACATCCTCTCCCCCTTAAGATTGCAGTTATGTCCCCATAACTGTGTCGGAATCGGTTTGGAACAATGTCGGGTATCGTTCTCTCATGTCGGATTCTACTTCCCAAGTTGCCGTCTCACTTTCGTGATTTGACCAAAGAACCTTGATCATTTTGATGGTTTTGTTCCTCATTACTCGTTCCTTAGTATCGAGAATACGCACTGGGACTTCTTCGTAAGTCAAATCTTCATCGAGCTCAATTATCTCCGGTTGAAGTACATGTGTCGGGTCCGGCACATACTTCTTTAGTTGCGAGACATGGAAGACATTATGAACTCGATCTAAGTGTGGCGGTAAAGCCAATCGGTAGGCTAGAGTTCCGACTCGTTCTAGAATTTCGTAAGGTCCTATGTATCGAGGACTTAACTTCCCTCGTTTGCCAAAGCGCATCACCCCCTTCATGGGTGATATCTTTAGCATGACCCTATCTCCCACTTGAAATTCTAGGTCTCGTCGTCTCACGTCGGCATAACTCTTTTGACGGTCTTGTGCGGCTTTCATCTTCCCTTAGATCACTTTGATTTTTTGAGCCATGTCTTCGATAAGTTGTGGTCCCACTACCACGGACTTATCGTTTTCTTCCCAGCTCAAAGGGCTTCGGCACTTTCGTCCATACAATGCCTCGAAGGTGCCATGCCGATACTAGCATGGTAACCATTATTATAGGAAAACTCAATCAAGGGTAAATGAGATTCCCAATTTCCTTTGAATTCCAACACGCATGCTCTCAGCATGTCTTCTAGTGTTTGGATTGTCCTTTCGGTTTGTCCATCCGTCATCGGGCGGAATGCGGTGCTCATTTTGATTTGAGTACCGAGAGCTTTTTGTAACTCCATCCAGAAATGAGAGACAAATCTACTGTCTCTATCGGAAATGATATTATGTGGTACTCCATGTCGTCGTACCACATTGTCAATGTAGGCTCGGGCCAATTGGTCCATAGTCCACGTGTCTTTCATTGGGATAAATATGGCTGTCTTCGTTAGCCTATCCACGATCACCCAAATCTTGTTCATGCCTTTAGGTGATCGGGGTAATCCCGAGACAAAGTCCATTGAGATGCTATCCCACTTCCAACTTGGAATCTCTAGTGGTTGCATCAATCCTAGGGGTTTATGTCGCACTGCCTTAACCTTTTGGCAGGTGAGACATCTCGCTACGAAATTTGCCACTTCCTTCTTCATTCCCGGCCACCAATAGATCTTCTTCAGATCTTTGTATAGCTTGTCACCTCCGGGATGTACGGAATATGGCGTGTTGTGCCCTTCCTCCATCAACCTTTGCTTCAATTCGGCACATTTAAGAGGCACACACCATCTACCTTTAAAACGGATGCTTCCATCCTCGTGGACAGCAAATCCTATTGCCTTTCCTTCGGCAATATACCCTTTTATCTTCTCGAGTTTCGGGTCGTCCGGTTGAGCGAGTCGAATCTCGTCTAATATTGGAGTCTCTACGACCATGGCATTGATCGTTTCTCTCACTGTGCCAGGATGCACAAGTTCTAACTCCAATCTTGCCAAATCCATGTACAATGCCGGCGGAATTACTAACGAGTTTGTCACGTGTTGGGTTTTCCGACTTAGGGTATCGGCTACCACATTCGCCTTCCCCTCGTGGTATGCTATCTCTAAATCGTAGTCCTTAATGAGTTCCAACCACCTTCGCTGTCTCAAATTCAACTCCTTCTGAGTGAATATATACTTCAAGCTTTTGTGGTCGGTGAACATTCGACACTTCCGCCCATAAAGATAATGTCTCCATATCTTTAGAGCGAAAACGACCGCTGCCAACTCCAGGTCATGTGTCGGATAATTTTCCTCGTGAGGTTTTAGTTGGCGTGATGCATAGGCTACGACTCTCGAGTCTTGCATCAAAACACAACCTAAACCTTCCTTCGAAGCATCGCTATATACTTCGAAGTCACCATGCTCTGATGGTAGTGTTAATACGGGTGTGGTTGTGAGTCGTTTCTTCAGCTCTGGAAACGATGTCTCACATGCTTCGGTCCACTCGTATTTTGCTCCTTTCTTAAGTAGCTGGGTCAAAGGACGTGCAATCCTTGAAAAGTCCTTCACAAATCGTCTATAATATCCGGCTAATCCAAGGAAACTCCTTATTTCTGTTGGACTTTTCGGAGTTGCCCATTCAGTTACGGCAGAGACTTTTGCCGGATCCACTGATACTCCATCAGCGGATACTATGCGTCCGAGAAATGCCACTTCTTTCAGCCAGAAGTCACATTTCGACAGCTTGCCGTACAGCTGATTTCTTCGCAAGATTTCCAACACTTGATGTAAGTGTTTTGCATGCTCCTCCTCGCTCTTCGAGTAGATCAGGATGTCGTCGATGAACACTACGACACACTGGTCTAACAATTCTCGGAACACGTTGTTCATGAGATTGATGAACATGGCCGGAGCATTTGTTAACCCGAAGGATAACACTGTGAACTCGTAATGGCCATATCGTGTTCGAAACGCCGTCTTTGGAATGTCCTTCTCGGCAATCCTCAATTGATGATACCCAGATCGCAAATCGATCTTCGAGAATACTGAAGCTCCCTTCAGTTGATCAAACAGATCCTCTATTCTCGGAAGGGGGTATTTATTCTTAATGGTCACTTGGTTTAGTCCTCGGTAATCTATGCAAAGACGTAGTCCTCCGTCTTTCTTCTTGACAAACAAAACCGGTGCTCCCCAAGGGGACGTACTCGGTCTTATGTAACCTTTTCCCAATAGCTCCTCGAGTTGTTCCTTTAACTCCTTCATTTCCAGTGGCGCCATCCGGTACGGAGCTTTCGAGACAGGCTCTGTCCCCAGAATGAGATCTATCGTGAATTCAAGATCTCTCTCAGGTGGCATGCCCGGAACGTCTTCAGGGAACACGTCCGGGTATTCTCTTACCACTGGTATGCTATCAACCTTGTTCTCTTCCGCCTCAAGGTTGTGCACATAGCACGCATATAGTTCATACCCCTTACGCATCAAGTTACTTAGTTTAAGTGCACTAACGATTTTGTTACTTTTCTTAGGGGGCTGAGAGTAAAAGATAACTCTCTTTCCCCTACTTTTTGACAAGGTGATCTTTTGCTTTTGGCATTCGATCACCGCTTTATACTGGGATAGCCAATCCATCCCCAGTATGATGTCAAAGTCTCTTAAGTTAAATTCTACCAAGTTCGCGAAGAATTCTACGTTCTTTATCACTATAGGAATTCCGTTATATCGTTTAGAGCAAGACACTACTTCTCCAGAAGGCAATTGAATTCCTAAGCTAATTCTCTCGCACTTAGGTAGATCTAACTCAGGCACTATCCTTGATGCAATAATTGAGCAACTAGCTCCAGAATCAATTAGAACTCTAAGGGGCGTATTCAAAACGTGAAATGTACCTGCCATCACTTCTCCCTGCGCAGGCACGTCCGCTTGGTTTACCACATTGAGCCTCCCCACAGGGCGTCCCTGATTGCCCTGCTGATTCGCATTTGGCTGTTGATTTTGTTGTTGGTTTTGGTTCTGCGGGGGCGGAGGTCGTTGGTTCTGGTTCTGGTTCTGCGGTCTATTTTGAGGGGGTCTGTACCCTTGGTTATTCCCGTTTCGCCCGTTTTGGTTTTGAGGCTGTTCTTGCCCCGCGACCAAATCGTCCCTCTTTGTTATGTTCTCGAGCCTAGTTCGGCAATCTCGTCGAACGTGACCCATTCGACCGCATCGGTAACAGGCGCCTTGTTGCGGGCATCCCCTTGCCAGGTGTGGTCGTCCACATCTCGGGCAAGGCGGTACCGGATCTTCTTGATTGAACCTCCTCCCAGTGTTGTTTTGCTGGGGCCTATTCGACCCTCTGCGCTGCTCGTTCCTTCCAGTGTTGTTCTCGTTTCGTGAATCTCAACTTCTCTTGTCTTGAGGACCCCTGCTGGACTCCCCACTCACCCTTCTTTTCAGCTGCTGCACGCGTGCTACCGCCACAGCGCGATCGTATACGGCTTGCAAATCGGGGTAGTGTACCCCCGCGATCACTTCGCGCACAGACAGGTTCAGTCCCATCTCGAACTTCTGTGCCTTTTCCGCATCAGTAGGCACTAGCCTTGGTGCGAACCTCACCAGCTCCTTGAAGCGGGTGTAGTATTCTTGCACCGTTTGGCTTCCTTGCTTCAGTGACAGGAATTCTTCGTATATGGCAGCTTTAGTACTCAAGGGATAGAATCGATCCCGGAGTAGTTCCATCATCTCCATCCACGAGTAAGGCTCGTCATCTTCAGTCAGTTTGGCTTGCGTTGCTTGCCACCAGTCGTCAGCTTCGCCTCCCAAGTAGTATGAAGCGACATGTACCCTCTCTCCTTCCGGACATTTGACCGCTCCCAGCAGCTTGTCAAAAGTCCGGATCCATTCCTCCAGTTTAGCTGGATCCTCCTCACCAGCATAGTGGGGCGGCTGGTAGGGATTCACCATCGCCAGGTAGTTAGGGCGAGCTTGGGGCGGAGGTACCGCCGCAGCTTGACCCTGGTTGACTTGCGCGTTCCCGAGCGCAATCAACACTTCCTCTATCGTCCTAAGACGATCGCCCACATTGTTCGGTGCGGGGGCGTCCTGCGCACCTTGGGGTTGTTCCATTTCAGGTTGAATCGGTTCAGTGACGTTTGGTAGTGTCTCAGTAGGAGTTTCAGTGGTGGTTTGGGGAGCGGGTTGGGTTCTGCCTCTTCCTCTTCCTCTGGGTGCCATTCTGGTACAAATATGATAGATTAGGGCTGGTGAATTTAGCATATAGTCTAAGCAATTTCTATGAATGTATATGTGTGTAGTAATTTAGCACGTGGTGCTTTGTTCGGATTAAGAAGCATCGTATGCTTCGGGGTTTTATTTTATTTTGTGTTTGTTTTGTTTTGATTTAAAAAAAATAAATCGGGCATTTTATTTCCTCAAAAGAATTTTTTTTTGTACACAAGTAGAAATATTTTTCTAGCAAAACAATGTCTAACAATAGAATCTCTAGTGCCTCATGACGTCTCCCGGTGGGGTAGCATGATCTTCCTCCGGATCTTCCTCCTCCGAACTCGGCGGTAGTAGGTCGTCAAAGATAGTGTTTAAGTCTTGCCCGTGGGCATCGATGTATTCCTTTAGTATTAAGTTTTGTGTAGTGAGGGTTTGGACTTGGCGTTCGAGTTGGTTTATGCGGTGATGATCCGCCTCTCTCAAGTTGCCCATGTGATATAAGTTGGCCTCCAACTGAGCCATACGGTACTTCATTTGCTCTAGGGTTTGGTGGGAATCGAGATGAACACTCATCATCCTGACCATCAACTGCATCATGTCCAGACTAGCCATCTAGCGCAAGCAAGAGATCTAAGTTAATATTCGCCAAGATTCTAAGTTCGATTCGCCAAGATTCTAGGTTCGAGTTTCCAAGATTCTAAGTTCAAGTTTCACCAAGATGCTAAGTTCAAGTTTCGCCAAGATTCTAAGTTCAAGTCTCCAAGATTCTAAGTTCAAGTTTCCAAGATTCTAAGTTCATAGCAGAGATGCAACATGCATATGCAAATGATTTTTTTCCCCCCAATAATAATTTAATGCACCATATATATATAGGTTTCCATGGGTTTTAAAAAAAAATAAAAATTCTTCCATGGAAATAATAATTTAAAATTTAAAATAATAGTCAAATTATTTATAGTAGTTTAAAAAAAAAATAATGGTTTAAAAATAATAGTTTAAAAATAGCCGGGCTCTGATACCAACTTGTAACACCCCGGTTTTTGGTCACCCAGGTCGGGATGTCACCGCCACATCTCCCTAGTAAGTCACGGTTTCTTCGAGCTTACTAAAGAGATGCAAGGCTAGGTATTGCAGTATTTAAAACATTTAAATCATTTAAAATAGCCCATTCAACATAATTCAAAAATAATAATAGCATAGCGCAGCGGAAATATTTAGTTTAGTACAGTATCGCAGCGGAAAATATAAAAAGGGCCGACATGGCCAAAACACGGGTTAAACAGGCCCGTTCATAATATAGTCTAAGTACGAAATTTAAAAGCAAAATAACAATCCCCAAAATCCCATGCATGATTCGTGCTCACACAGGCTCATTCCACATATTCTGTAAAGAAAGGAATAAAAATGGTTTTGGTCAGCAAAATTGCTGAGTAAGTTAACACATGCATGATCGTAGGGTTTAAAAGCCATTAATTTAATAATTTAACAAAAGCATGATAATATCATGATATTTAATTTCATCTAATCAACTATTCAATAGCATAATTTATCTCAGGGCTCTATTTAATGACACATATCACATGGTTTAATCATAAAAGCCATAATTTAAATAAAGCATTTAAATAATTTAATTGGACAACAACATAATTTAATCTAATTTAATTTAATTTAGAATCCCCATTACATTCCCGATTTGGTATTTCAAAGTTTCACGATAGCATCGCGATGTCAACAAGTTTAGCCGGTAGCCTGGCGGCCGCAACCGTATCAGCTATACCCAGTACCACTCCGGAGCCTCGGGAAACCCATACGGATATTCACGAGAGTGTAGGCTCTAAGTTTCGCCATTTAGGCAATCCATATCTCAAATTTAGCGCGCGGGGTCACCATCGTCCATTACGGCACGAAGTGAATCGTTAGGGGGCACCCTGCAGAGCACTCACCCCTAATTTTAATTTATCAAGTTTATAAGGGGATTTAGTTTTTAAAATCTGCCTTCCATTGTATTAATTTAGAAATAATATCTCAATTTGTTTCAACCCTAAAGGTTAATTCCATGTTTCAACAAGATTTCAAGGTTTCGTTTCGGTAAATCACAGTTTACTCCAAAATTCGTCTAAAATCATATTTAATTCCAAAAATTCCAAAATTTCATATCTGACTCGGAAACATCAAGATCTACAACTTTCGTGTTTTAACGTTTTCAGTCCGAGATACTTAAGTAGGTCAAAATTGCCAATTTTCGCATAAGAAGAAATCTGTCCGAGTTCAACATGTCACAGTTTAAAGATTTCAAATTCTACCATATCAATTCAACTCCAAATTTACTGAAATTTGACAGGGATCATCTTAAGACATTTATCTACAACTTTCATGTTTGGCCAAAGATCTAAAACAGCCTAGATCCTATGTCAAAAACGTGATCAAGATTGTTCCTAAGTTCTGTCCAAGATTTCGAGATCTAGAATCAAACAGTTCGGTTTCAGCGGGTTTTCACATATCAAATCAACTCTAAAAATTCTCAAATTTTTACAGTAGCTAGGTCTAAGTCTTAGGAACGTTTTTCGTGTTTTAAGTTTTTCCGTTTGAGTTCGTTTTAAGGGTCGGAAAAATTCACCAAATCTGTTGCATCGGTAGAGAAACAAAAGTGGACAGATTTATGGTTCTTGTTGAATCTTTTAGGTTTCGAATGTTTTAAAATCTCCCAAAACCATGTAAGGTTAACTTACAGTGTCTATGAACGTCGGGAATGTCTAGTTCGGAGGCGTGGCTTCCAGATCACCGTTTCTCCTCTCCGTTCGTCGGGTTCTACGATCTAGATTCGATACGGGGTGTAGAAAGAAAAGAATCGAAGTTAGAATCCGTTTTCGGATTGAAACGTGAAGAGATTTATCAAACTAGAGCTTACCACAACGTTTGGAGACCCTTGGATTTTCGTCCAAAGCTGCTGCCTCCGTTTGGTGCTTTCCGTCGACTCCGAATTTAGGGTTTCGAACGTATAGAAGATTGTAGGGTTTTGTAAACTTGTTTGGGGCTCCCAAGGGGCTTATTTATAGAATTCTAAATCCCTAGGGCGTCCACAACCGACCTCAAAGTCTGGAGTCGAGAGATGTTCAACCGAAAGTCGAAAAATCCGCGTTCGGGCGAGAGATTCACGCAACAAACGAATCTGTGAAGTGGCGCGGTCGTGGCGCGCTAAAGCCACTTCACCGCGCGGCCACCGCGCCGACTTCGCCTGGACTTCGGTCCGGGCGGGTCGTGCGATCCGTCGTGCTTTTCCGCCTCTCTTTCGGGTTTCTATCCCTCTATGCTCCCGAATTCCGATTTCCGGGGTATATTCGGGTTCATGCTTTCTCTCTAATTTTATTTTCAGTCTAATTAGATGTTTTGGACTCGAATACTCGAGTTCATTAGTGTCGGGTTTTGGTGTACCATTTATCCCTCCTTTTATTTAATTAAATTCCTTTAATTCATTTTTAAGTAAAAATCTCATTTCTCATTTCCTTATCTTTATTTATTTCTTTTATTTGCTGGATTTGTTTATTTATTTATAGTATTTATTTATTTTATTTATTATTTATTTATTTAATTATTGTTTTATTTTATTTGCTGGAATTGTTTATTTATTTATAGTATTTATTTTATTTATTTATTATTTATTTATTTAATTATTGTTTTATTTTATGTTGGAAAATTCTCGGGTATTACGTTGCAATATAATTAAAAATCATTTCATAGACAAATTATATTCAATATCTTAAATATTTTATTTCCCCCCATCATCCCCATTGTAAAAATTCTGTATCTGCTTTCCCCATCACCACAAATCTCATTTGCATAAATAAATAATTAATACATATTACATATTTTATTAACATCATGATTTTATTACCATATACTTAATAATACATATTTTATTTTTCTAGTTAAATTAGATTTAATGCGTGCTATATTTTTGGCATATTAATTTTCCTATCCATAAATAAATTCCTAATATGGATTCATTATTCACCACAAATAAATAAAATATTGTATTTGTAAAAATTATAGTAATAGTTGAAGGGCTAAATTACATTAATTATTCTTTATTTAAGGGATAATTTATTTATTTCCATTGATCATCTCATCCTTTACGATTATTCTTTGCTCTTTCCATAATCATTTCATTATCTATAGTCAACATTTCATTTTTGTTTATCCAATGGAAATCAGTTTAATCAATGTAAATTAATTTAATCAATGTAATCAATATAATCAATGGAAATCAACAACCCCACCATCTTTGCTTTATTTATGGGATAATACATAGTTTCCATTTTTTTAAATTTTATATTGTGTTTTCAAAATACGGATAAATTTATAAGGAAAGATTTAGTTGCCAATATAAATAAAAATTATTTGATAGATAAATTATATTCAATATCCTAAATATTTTATTTTCCTCCATCATCCCCATTGTAAAAATTCTGCATCTACTTTCCCCATCATCGCAAATCTCATTTGCACAAATAAAATAATTAATACATATTACATACATATTTTATTATCATCATGATTTCTCCATCATGATTTTATTACCATATAATTAATAATACATATTTTTTTTGGTTAAATTAGATTTAATCCGTGCTATAGTTTTGGCATATTAATTTTTTCATCATTTTCTATTATTAATTAATCCCAAAAATTGTGCACTTAAATTGAGCAGCCGGAATTCTCTTTCCAAATTATTCAAGGTGGTCAATATTGTAAAAAATTATTTTATATATATAATAAAATAAATTTGCGATTATTAACATAAATGTCAACAATATCTTCATAAAATATATCGGATTCAATAATTTATTATCTATAAACTCTTTTAATTTGATATTAATAGCACCTAAATGGTAACAGATTTTCAATAAAATTTATAATTAGTTATCTAATATTATAAGATCTACCAAACGATACATAGTATATATACTGAATTAAAGTAAATTATCATTTTGACATGTTTTTTACCATCCAATTAGTAATAATGTTTCCCAAATTACACCATTTAATTATGGGATCATTTTATTCTCTATAGTACATGATTTAAATATTTATGATTTTTGGATCTAATAAAGTAACACATATTTTTTAAAATTTAAAACTGCATATTTAGAATGGTTTATTTTAAAAAAATACATATTCTAATATTTAGTTTTAATTTTTTATTTAATTAATATTTAGTTTCCAAAATATGGATATATTTAGTTGCCAATATAAATAAAATGATTCTAAAATATGGATATACTTATATCAAAACATTTAGTTGTCAGTAAAATTAAAACGATTCTAAAATAAGAATATATTTAAATAATTATCTAATGTTAAATCATCACAATATATCTATAACTAAAATAAATCACAATAAATTGATTATAAAATGATATGTTCAATGATTCCATTTAAAAATGTAATATCTATATTAAATCATCACAATATTTTTTCCAAAGTTAATATTATAATAAACTTATTATTGCTATATTTAGCCAATTGCTATAATACAATTTTTTTAGAATTTAAATAAATATAATATTTTAATTTAAAGCAATGATGATTTAACATTATCATATTTAACTTGGCTAACTTATTATTGTCATATTTAACATTGTCATATTTTAATTCCATTTAGCCAATTGCTCCTCCACTTTATTTAAGGGATACTTTATTTATTTCCATTGATCATCTCATCTTTTACGATTATTCTTTGCTTTTTTCATAATCATTTCATTGTCTATAGTCAACATTTTATTTTTATTTATCCAATGGAAATCAATTTAATCAATGTAAATCAACTACTGCATCATCTTTGCTTTATTTATGGGATAATACTTAGTTTTCATTTTTTTTATTTGATATTGTATTTTCAAGATACGGATAAATTTATAAGTAAAGATTTAGTTGCAATTCAATTAAAAATCATTTCATAGAAAAATTATATTCAATATCCTAAATATTTTATTTCCCTCCATCATCTCCATCTGCTTTATTTATCTTAAAAAAACACATATTTAGAATGGTTTATTTTAAAAATACATATTCTAATATTTAGTTTTCATTTTTTATTTAATATTTATTTTCCAATATATGGATATATTTTAATGGAAAGATTTAGTTACCAACATAGATAAAATCCATTTCAAAATATAGTATCTATGTTAAGTCATCACAATATTTTTTCCAAAGTTAATATTATAATTAATAAACTTATTGATATAATTAGCCAATTGATATAATAAAAAAATTTGTTAGAATTTAAATATAATCTTTTAATTTAAAGCAATGATAATTCAACACTGTCATATTTAACTTGAGAATAGAATTAATTTGATATTAATCAATCATTGAATGCTAATTTTTGGCATATTAATTTTTTTCATCATCATTTTCCATTATTAATTCATCCATTCAAAAATTTTATAATTAGTTATCTAATATTATAAGATCTACCAATTAAAGTAAACTATCATTTTTAACTATCAAATTAGCAATGATGATTTCCAGATTACATCTTTTAATTATGGGATCATTTCATTCTCTATTAGTGCACATGATTTAAATATTTATGATTTTTTGATCTAATAAAGTAAAATACATTTTTAAAATTAAAAAACACATATTTAGAATGACTTATTTTAAAAGTACATATTCTAATATTTAGTTTTCATTTTTTATTTAATATTTAGTTTCCCATATATGGATATATTTGAATGGAAAGATTTAGTTGCCAATATAGATAAAATCAATTTCAAAACGTAGTATCTATATTAAATCATCACAATATTTTTTTCCAAAGTTAATATTATAATTAATAAACTTTTTGCTATAATTAGCCAATTGATATAATAAAAAAATTGTTAGAATTTAAATATAATCTTTTAATTTTAAAGCAATATTAATTCAACATTGTCATATTTAACTTGAGAATAGAATTAATTTGATATTAATCAATCATTGAATGCTAATTTTTGGCATATTAATTTTTTCATCATCATTTTCCATTATTAATTCATCCATTCTAAAATTTTATAATTAATTATCTAATATTATAAGATCTACCAATTAAAGTAAACTATCATTTTTAACTATCAAATTAGCAATGATGATTTCCAAATTACATCCTTTAATTATGGGATCATTTCACTCTCTATTAGTGTACAATGATTTAAATATTTATGATTTTTGGATCTAATAAAGTAAAATACATTTTTAAAATTAAAAAACACATATTTAGAATGGTTTATTTTAAAAATACATATTCTAATATTTAGTTTTCATTTTTTATTTAATATTTAGTTTCCAATATATGGATATATTTAAATGGAAAGATTTAGTTGCCAATATAGATAAAATCCATTTCAAAACATGGTATCTATATTAAATCATCATAATATTTTCTCCAAAGTTAATACTATAATTAATAAACTTATTGCTATAATTAGCCAATTGATATAATAAAAAATTTGTTAGAATTTAAATATAATCTTTTAATTTAATTTAAAGCAATGATAATTCAACATTGTCATATTTAACTTGAGAGTAGAATTAATTTGATATTAATCAATCATTGAATGCTAATTTTTGACATATTAATTTTTTCATCATCATTTTCCATTATTAATTCATCCATTCAAAAATTTTATAATTAGTTATCTAATATTATAAGATCTACCCATTAAAGTAAACTATCATTTTTAGCTATCAAATTTGCAATGATGATTTCCAAATTACATCCTTTAATTATGGGATCATTTCATTTTAATTTAATTTAAAGCAATGATAATTCAACATTGTCATATTTAACTTGAGAATAGAATTGATTTGATATTAATCAATCATTGAATGGAGTAATTGAGAATAGAACATGGATAAAAATGATATGGACAAATTCAAAACTCTCTTATTGAATAAAATACAAAAGATTCTGAGAAAATAATGCTATAACTAATAAACTCATCCAATTATTTACACTCGGTGGAACAAATCTTTACACAAAAAGAACAACCAAACAATTGATTTATTCTTTTATGATTATGAATATTCCTTAGCTTTTCATCCATTCAAAATGCTCTTCGTCATTTGAGTCTGTACTATCGTTGTTCCAATATCTGTCACCAAAAAAACAACAAAAGAAAATAAAAATATTAGCAGAAAAAGGAGAAAGAGGCATGAAATTGAATCATAAAAGCTATAAAATGGCGGGGAGATGTATTTGTCATAGAAGAAAATGTCACAACAATTGATTTAATCTTTTATGATTATGAATATTCCTTAGCTCTTCATCCATTCAAAATGTTCTTCGTCACTTGAGTTTGTACTCTCGTTGTTCCAATAACTGTCACCAAAACAATAACAAAAGAAAATAAAGATATTAGCAAAAGAGGGAGAAAGAAACATGAAATTGAATAAGAAAAACTATAAAATGGTGGGAGATGTATTTGTTAAATGGAACAAAAGCTATAATATTGAGAGAAATGTTAGATGAAGATGTAAGGATATGATTTTGAGGTGGGTTATAATACACATATTTATAGGAGGAAGGGAATAAATGAGATGCAGGTTTAATATAATTTAGTGTGTGAGAGAGAGTGTAAAAAAATGGATTTTGTGAGGGGAAAATATTTGGGCGGGAAAGTGTGTGTGTGTTAGACTATTTTGTTTTAGATTATTATATATAGATGTATTCGGGTGGGGGAAGGGGGATTTGGGTTCGGGATAATGAGTGGGGCGAAACAATTCCTGTCTGGTTTGAGGCGTTTCCTCATTGGATTTGGGTTTCCCCATCGGGGTTTGCCATCTCTAACAATGTGTTGGGTTTCATATGTTTAAGATTTCCAATGCCACTTTCACAAGTAACACATATGTCGGGGCTTGCCATCCACCTTGGTTGCACTCATGGTTGCCATTCAAATACCCCCCCCCCCCCTCTCAATTGAATTGTCAAGTAACTTTTTTCGATTGTCAAGTAACTTTTTTCGCATGTTAATGTCACGACTCGCTCAATTATCAAAAAAGAAAATCGAGAAACTTATAACCCAAAATGTAAAACCTATATTTGATTTATGAAATGTCTACATGGTTGTTCATGTAATTATGTTTAAAAGTTACAAGAAATGGAATGTGGCTTGCAACAGAAATATCGTGCCCTTTAGTATCATATACATCCCTGCAATGGTTTTGAATGGCATGAGGATTTAGGCCGAGCAAGCTTCCACTGCAGGAAGAATGGTGCGCCAGGCATCAGCAATATCATTCTCCAGTTGTGCCTGACCCTTAGCAAATTCATGAAAGGTGACCCCCATGTCCACTGTCTTCTGTTCTTGAAAAGCAACCATCTCTTTGCACATTCGGCTCACAATTGTCTCGAACGTTCTTAATGCTTTGTCACAGTCAATTCTCAGCTGCACCACAAAATCAAACATCGATAGACTGAGTGTGTTTCCAAGAAGATGTACAGCAAAATAGCTACCTGGTCTAGTTCAAGCTCAGCATCTGGCAGCTTCTCTGATCGGGTTAACTTTATCTTCATCCTGCAGATAAATAGGGAAATGTGTGTGAGATTACGGAAGAATCTGGAATATTCATCTTTTGAAAAAAAATCCCGGTAAATATAAATAAATCATCACCCAATAGTTCAACTGTTTTCGACACGGTGACTCATTATTAAGCAAGGGCTTTGAAAGTTTTTTTTTTTTTTTTTTTTTTTTTGATAAGCAAAAGATTTTTGTTAAATAATCTCATTGGGTCATGTGGGTAAGGATTGAAATACAGAGTTTCATTCTTACAATTCTATTTCCTTAATCTTGATTGTCTGCACCAGTTCACTGTGGTGCCTGAAAGCATTTGTCCTCTCCATGATTGTAGCCTGTTCCATGAGGAAGACTAACATTAATTTCCAGGAAGCAAGGGCAACAATGGCATTATGATAGATACAAAGTCTATATTCCGAGATTAATAAAGCTGAATACCAACGTTTTCACCCTAAAAGCGATTTCATTACTCTACATCTAGATATGATTATTAATGCATAAGGTGCAGTGTTACTTCATTTTAAAATACGAGAAAGATGAGCGACCATCTAGCACCTTGATGGATTGCACTGCTCGAACATAATCTTTTAAAGGTTCTTCGAAATTTATCAAGAGGTTGTGAGCCTGATAAAAGGATGAAATATACACACATTAAGGTGGAATTGATCCACTTTGAAGATTCTCTAGAGGGGAAAAGTAAAATATAGTAGAGAACCATACTTCTCTCTCTAGCTTGGTAGATAAAATCTCAGACGTGTTTCCAAGCTCGGAGAATGCCTTTCCGAGACTATCTACTTCACACTTGCCTAGTAGTTTGACTGCCTTGCCAAAATCTGATAAAGATTGTCCCAGCTCTGAAATAACGAAGTGTGTGGTCTTATAGCCATTACTTCAAATATATCTAAAGGTAGAGAGAGTGAAAGATTTTGTGTTGGAACAAACACACCAAGAAGCTGGCATATAAAAATGAGAACTGTTGCGAGAATATATACCCCTGTGTCTCTGCACAAGCAGGTAAGCATGTTTCTGGCATTCATTTAGGTGATTTTCAAGTTGAAAAATGTAAGTCTTCATTTTCTCATACTCATCATTTGATTCTTCAACTGGCTTTTCCCTTCCTAGGACATAACTCACCTTGGCTTGTACATCCTGTAACGAAAGAAATGGCCTTAATTTAACTAATCTTCATCCAGCACAATTTAGCCTCTTTTTTTTTTTTTTTCCCCGACTTCTTTATTATTCACAAAAAAAAAGAGAGAAAACATACAAATGACATAATATTCTACATAAAATTGAGAAGATCTTCGTTATGGGATTTTTGTAGGGGAAAAAGAAAAAAGAAAAAGAAAAGAGAGCATGATTATGTATAGGAGGAGTTCCCATGGAAGCAATTAAATTTCTATTTAAATGGATAAATAACAAGTCAAAACTTGTGTAGTGGCATAATTCATACATTTGGCACCAACTACTAATAAATGAATACCTTGAACATTTGCATCCAGTCAGCAGGCTTCATGAAGATACCATTTTCTGAGGACCTTGCTATTTCCATAGTCTGTAGTTGAGCCCCACCGCCCCACAACAAAAAAAAAAAAAAAAAAAAGAAGTTAAAAAAAAAAAGAAAATAAAAAAAAAAACCAAAAGAACCAAAATGGCAAAATATGAAAGGAATACACATTCATTTCCAAGCGAGGCATTATAGAAATTTTTATAGTTAAGAGATGATACCAACTACGTTAGATAATGACAGAAGTGCTAAATAATTAGTCTAAAAAGAACCAAGCAACATTCAGTGCCATATTGGAACAAAATTAGTCATGCCAGCTGTAAAATAGAATCCCTACATTCTCCCAGATTCCATTCCCTTATACACTAACAGTGTGGCATGACATATTTACGGGAAGGGCTTCCCCCAAATTTCAGTTTAAAACTCATGTAATGAACTTCTTTGGTTAACCCAAAAAATATGCACAACGCTAGTATACGTTGTTTACGGCTAGGACTACTTTGGGGGCGGGGTGCACGTGGAAACACATAAGAAATCTTGAATGGAAATGGAAAAGGAGCCAAAAGCTATACTAGGGAAATGATTCTAGGCACACAGAAACACAACTGGTTATTCATTGCATAATTTTGGTTTACAAATACAGATCTCTCATTCCAAGAAATAGCCACAGATAAATATAATTTGACATCAAGTTTATGAATAAAAAGTGCCTTCATATTGAATTACCTGCTCGTTAGCCAGTAAAAAGATTCTTAAATCTTCACTACGCTGAAGCTCATGATGTGAGATAATCCGGTTAATGAACACATCCAGCGCTTGACATCTCATCTCAACAAATTCAGCACTGAATATGAACATCTCTGTATGACAGAAACTACTCTCAGATAAAGTATATCGTCATAAAGGATGGCATCACTTTGACTACCCCATTCCTACAAATAGGCCAATTAATGAACACATGCATCACCACATAAGCTTTCTTGGACTTAATTGAGAAGTTATTATCAAGATAAGGGTTGGTAGCAAATTCCCTGGTAACACCTCTTAATTAAATTTTCTGAGGTAACATTAATCATATGTGAACCCGTGAACAAGAAGTCAAGGACACACACAATATGTCAAACATTTCTCCAAATAAAAGATTCAATCCAAATAGTAAATATTAAGTTAACAAGAAAATAATCAACAAATCAAATACATTCTAAGGAAGCAGTAAAAACATACATTGGATTCAAGATTTGTATTGGGCAAGGCCAATGATATGGACAAAACAATTATGACAAATGCACTGAATACAAGGAGGATTAAAAGCAATATTATGAACAAAAAGAAATCATACAGTCAATTACCTACGGAGCTCTTTTCTGGAAGAGGAGGAATGAAGATGCCTTTGTACTTCTCAAAAAGACATTCTCTCAGCCAAACAAAGTCATTGTACCTCCGGATAACAATTTTCTCAGGGCTGTCATATTCAGGTATATTTGTCTACAAACCAAGCAGCAAACTGTTATTTCATCAAACAGAGAAGGGAACGGTTTCATCAAAATGTTGTTTAGGTTCTAAATCCAATACTATCATGCATTAGAGAGCAGGCTAAATCAAATAAGCATGGATGCGCACGGTTTATAAAAAAAAAAAAAAAAAAGTCAAAGCAAACATCAACCAAAAACAAAACATGATCAAGTGGAAGATGAACTGGTGCGGAGTGGTAGTGTGGTACTGCTAACTAACAAAATAGACAAACTAAAAAACCACATAATGCCCTTGGAGCTAATCCAACTACAAAAGGTCAACTCATAACCAAGCTACATTAGGAAAATTCAATCCCAATCAATTTACTGCATCACATTAATTCAACAACCAACGCCTGCACAAGAAAACATAACTAGTGAAGGTTCAAAGACATAGTTATTACCTTAGTAATAACTTTGTAGGAAATATAAGACTGAACTCCGCTGCCCATTCTCGCTGGATCCGATACGGACACCTGCAAAAATGGATGAGGTAACGGGGATGAAGATCTAGGGCTTCCCTCCATCGGACCTGATTCATCTCTCTCCTGCTCCAGCTCCTGTCCCTGCTCCTGCTTGCTCCCCAGGATTACACAATCCATAAATTAAGTCTCCACAAGTACAAACATCAAAACCAATTGCAGATTACCATAGGGACTATTGCTATATCCGAGCAACGCCTCTGATGCTAACTTCCACCGCCGGCGCTAACTATCAGGCAAGGACTGTGCTTCCGTCGCATCCAAAGGGTTGCCCGTTACGGCGACGTAGTCGGATGGAAATTTCGAGGAAGATACGCCATGAAATCACAAATGTCAAATTCGAGGAGGGGAAATTGAATACGACGAGATCGTGCAACTGTCAATTGACAATCTTTAATGCATGTAAATATTTTGAGAACTCTTAAATTGAGTATTTGTTAATTTGTGAAAATTGTGGGTAAATTAGGTCATGCTCATGCCCCCACTGCCACTACCCTATTTTTATATATATATTTTTTAATTCCTTTTCCTTAGATTTCACTCCATCCGTCTCGGAACTATAGTACTCCCTCCGTCCCGCGAATTGTGGCTCATTTCTTTTGGACACGATAATTTATGTGGTGGGGTGTGATGGGGTTTAGTGGTTAGAGTGATGTGGGTATTTGTGTTTAAAATTTTAATGAATTTTGACTTTCTTTTTTGTTTAACTTTGACAAAATATTATTGTAATGATTTAATTAGATAAAAATATTCAAGTGTGGTCTTGTTAGAATCGTCTAGACGTCTAGATTTAGAATATATATTTTATATAATTTTTATTTGTATCAATTTTAAAATATGAAGAATTAAAGAAATGCAAGGGACTTTATGTAGAAAAATAAAAGTGTATTGGGAGTTGTGCAGAATAGTAAAAGTGATTACTTTTAGGGGGATTTAGAAACCATTAAGATTCTAATCATATTTATATTAATTAAATTTATCTAAAAATGGAAAGTGGCCACAATTCGTGGGACAACCCAAAGAGGAATACGAGCCACAATTCGTGGGACGGAGGGAGTATGTATTTCTTTTTCGCCATTGAAATTGGATAATTTTTAGATAAATTAAATTAATATAAATATGATTATAATCTTAATAGTTTTTAAAATTTTATTAAAAATAATTACTTTAATTATTCTACATAACTTTCAATACATATTTTTCTATAAAACCCTTTATATTTCTTTAATTCTTCAAATTTTAAAATGGGTAGAAATCAAAATTATACTCCCTCCGTCCCAGCTAACGTGTCCTGTTTGACTTTTTGACACTGTTTATTGTTCTACTTTGACTCGATTTTATTTTATGTATATATTTGGAAAAAATAGTCGAGTTGGGTCTTGTTAGAATCGTATAATCAAGTAGTTTTAGAATATATATTTTACATAATTTGTTGTCCACATTTTGAGATATTAGTAGTTGAAAAAGTACATTGGATTGTGTGCAAAAGTGAAACAAGACAAGTTAAGTGGGACGGAGATAAAATATTTTTTCTAATTAAATTTACTATCATAATATTAAGTTAAAGTTAAAAAATTAATAAAATAAAAATTTATTAAAATTTTAAACACAAATATCTACAATACCTTAATTACTAAATTCCACCATATAAATTACAGTGTCAAAAAAAAAAAAGTGTCACATTTCTCGGACGGATGGAGTATTATTTTTACCCTTCTCAAATGTCACAACTTTAACCTCATAGATTAATAACTGTACAAAAAATCTTATTTTCACTGTAAGAATTGTGGTGTGTGAATGAGATCCAATAGTATAAAATTATGGTATCTAAAACAATCACTTTTCTGCTATCATTTTTAACTTGCAAACGTACTTGAGGAATCCGCGGCTCCAACATCTTTTCCGATCGTTTCAAAAATCCCGAATCCCGACATCCATGGCCGCCGGAGCCGATGATAACCACAACTCATCAACCCTCGTCTTCGTCTACGGCACGCTCAAGCGCGGGTTCTTCAACCACACTCTACTCCGGGACCTCATCCAAAAGCGCCACGCCACCTATCTCGGCCCTCGCACCACCATACAATCATTCCCACTCGTTTGCGGGCCCCACGGCATTCCCTACCTAATCAATCTCCCAGGCTCCGGTCACCGTGTCCGAGGGGAGCTTTACTCCGTCTCCCCCGGCCCCGGCTTAGCGCGCCTCGATGAACTTGAGGGCGTCGACCGAGGGCATTACGAGAGACTGGCAGTGACTGTGGAGGCCGAAGGCGGAGGGGACGTGATTGAGGCGGCGGAAGCGTATTTCGCCGGCCGAGAATTTGGGGAGAAGCTATGGGAGAGATGTGGTAAGGAAGGGTTGAGCGAGTATGCTGTGGAGATGGGGAAGAAATACGTGAGCAGGGGAGATCGGCCGGCGCATAGTGATATTGTTCAAGATATCCACAATTTTATTTCACAGGGCACTTGAATCATTGATTGCTTTCATATTCATACATGGATTACACTGTCTCCCTATCTGGTCGAATCATATGTGGTCGAGTCTCTGTAAAATTTCATTGATTCAAACTGCTTTCAGAAATTAGCTTAATCATGAGTCAATAACTTCAGAAAATCAGTAGCCATCCTGAGTGTGTATTTCTTCTATTACATTTTCAGTGATTTCTGTTTGAGTTTTGCAGTTGGAATTATGACTTTAAAAGATATGTATTTGCTCAATTCTAATCGCTATATAGTTAGTGTATATGAAAGTAAGTTAGCTGGCATTTGTCTTACTAGATTTGAAATGACCAAGGACATTGAGTTCGGAGATCTTTTGGATTCGTTTGACCGATCGAGATGATAATTTGGTAAGATCTGGGGTGTATTTTGTACGCATGTGGTGAACTTTTGTGTCTCAAAGAAAATTAGGGGAAGTGAAATTTGAGAGGGAGAATTTTGGAGAGCGTATTCCAATTTTTGTCGTTGAATATTGCAATTGTAGATATAGATATTCATATTCATGTTGTGGATTATCATTCATATTCATGTTGTGGATTTTCAGTTTAGCCTTCTTATTTTTACCCCTTGATAGGCGTGTTTAACATATGTGCTCATTGCTTAATTGATTTTGATTGGAATTTCCACTTTCGATGGAGTGAAAAATTTCCACTTTATTTCCTTATATTGAATGAAATGCTTCCATATTTGTTTCTACAGTTTCTTTCTGGACATGTAGAAAAATGGTTCTACTCATCATCCTGCATATCTATTTGTTTCCAAGTTCTTGTTTGGGCTTCTGCACGACTTTCTCATCAACAATAGCAATGTGCACTGTGCAGGTTTCTAAGTCTGTCTAGTAAATTGGTGCAAGATTTCTTAGATGAGTAATAGAGGTCCATATGGTTAAGAAATGACATAGAATTTCATGGCAGATTCTGCATTAATAAGAGGAAAAATCGTTTCCTGATTGAACTGGTTTTTAGAAAGGGGTGGTAGATGGGCTCACCCAACCCTCTTGCATCGGGGGAGATCCCAATAGACACCCGATGGTGGTATTTGTTCTACCCTAGTAAGGAGGTTCAAATTATTTTGTGGTAAATGATGCCAAATTGTTAAGGACATGCAGAAGGACATGAAGCAACAACAGCATGGAGATGGCTAGAGTCGTGCTTTTGGTTAAGTCGTATTTTCACTTTTGTGGTGTTTTTGGTTAGTAAGGGTCTTTTATGTCTTTTACCCTAAAGTTGCTTATTATTGTGGTGAAGTCGTTAATACGCTTCATCAGTATAAATTGGTTGCCTTCTTCCCTTTTGGTGTAACCTGAACATTTCTCAATTTTGCTCCATTGTTGGAGTGTCAATGAAGGTGACAGTTTTTTACCTCTTTTCTTCTGCATCCTTCTGTGAGCTAGCTTGAATTCTACATGGTATCAGAGCGAATCGTTCCTAATTTCGTGTAATTTCAACTGAATCTGCTGAATCTCCGTACCTTGTCTTCAATTTTGGCTATGGCGATCGATGAAAATACCTCTGAAGCTACCAACGAATCTCCGTCCGCTACTGTTGATGCGTTCACTGAGAAGGAGCTCACTCCGATCTGCAAGGAGCTCAGTCTCACTTCCGCTGATCAACCTCACCTCTAGCTGACTCAAATCAAACTGGACGGATCGAATTGGACCTCCTGGAGAATTGAGGTACAAACTGCACTCCGCATCAAATCCAAATTGAAGTTCATTAGTGGTAACTATCCCTGTCCTTCTGAGGATGATCCTACTTTCGAATTATGGTGGTGTGTTGATAGTCTGATTCTCACTTGGCTTAAGAACTCTATTGCTCCTTCTATCACTAGACAGTTTGTGCATACTGCTACCTCTCGTGAACTTTGGTTAGAACTAGAGAACTGCTACGGTCAAATTAGTGGTCCGCAGGTTTTAGCTCTTAAGAGGAAGCTTGTCAATCTGAATCAAGGAAGTAAATCAGTGATTGAGTACTATGGTGAATTGAAAATGTACTGGAGTGATATTCTTGCTATGGATCCTTATCCTCCGTGCAGTTCTGAAACTCTAAAGGCTTTAATGGATAAAAACGAGAGAGATCTCCTGCTTCACTTCCTTATGGGGCTAAATGAAGAGTACAGTCATGTCTGCAACCAAATCTTACTCATGAACCCTCTACCACCTACCAGCAAAGCTCTTGGTATAATTAGCAGTGCAGAGGCTCAGAAAGGAATTCTAGGCATGACTAACTCGGGAGAAGGGAACTTAGGCTTTGCTTTAGCTGTTTCAGATAAGAATGTTGCTGATAGAGGAGTCAGTGACAAGCGTGTGGTCTGTACTTATTGCAAGAAGACTGGTCACACAAAAGATAAATGTTACCAACTGGCTAACAAGATGGCCTACTGCACTCATTGCAAGAAGAAAGGTCACAGCAAAGAGAACTGCTTCATACTCTCTGGTGTTGTTCCGGATTGGTATAAAGCGTTGGGGGAAAAAGGTAAAACTAAAGGAGTAGCTGGTGCTGCTGTTGTCCAGAATTACAATGAGGCTGCTGGTCCTGCTGAAGGAGCTGGAGTTGCTCAAGATAAAACCAACAAATTGCTTGAAGAGTTACTCAAGCACCTTGCCAAGAACAATAGAGGAGCAAGCATCACCACCCCAATGGACTATGCTGGAGGACTGTATGAATTAGCAGGTAGCTCCTTGATCTCTGATTCATTCCTTTTAGGCACTAAGTGGATTCTTGACTCCGGAGCTAGTTGTAATCTGTGTTCCAACATATCACTTCTAGTTGACCCTCAGCCATTCAAATTCTTTCACCCTATAATGCTGCCAGATGGCAATGTCAAAACACCTTCACACGTTGGCTCTGTGAAGCTGAATGACACCCTCATAGTTCCTAATGTGTTCTTTGTTCCAGGAGTTATCTTAAATCTCCTGTCCATAAGTCAATTGACTCATGACTTAAAGTTTGAAGCTGTGTTTAACCCTACTTCTTGTACTCTGCAGGATCTGAACACTAAAGCCTTCCTTCTCAAAGCAACATTGATGAATAAACTTTACATCACTAGCTGTAAGAGTACCATTTCTCATTCTATTAATTCCACCATACATTGTAATGCTGATTCTGTCATTGATTGGCACAATAAACTTGGCCACCCTTCAGCCAAGGTGCTTACTCATTTAGGCTTTGTGTCAAATTCTTCCACTTCCTCACCATGTGATATCTGTTTTGCATCCAAAATTCATAGACTGCCATTTGCATCTAGCTCCTCTCATACTTCCAATATTTTTGATTTAATACATTGTGATCTATGGGGGCCTTTCACACCTCTAGATAGAAATCATTTCAGATATATGTTAACCATAGTGGATGACTTTTCTAGAGCCGGTTGTATCTTTTGAAATCTAAATCTGAAACTTGCTCTGTGCTCTCACAGTTCTTGACCTTTGTCAAAACTCAATATGCTGCTGTTGTTAAAATTCTGAGATCTGATAATGGCTCAGAATTTTGCAACAAGCAATGCTCTTCTTTATTCCTTCATCATGGCATCATACATCAAACTTCTTGTGTCTACACACCTCAACAAAATGGAAGGGTAGAAAGAAAACATAGACATCTTACTCAGGTTGCTAGAAGCCTCCTACTTACATTTGGAATTCCAAAACATTATTGGGGGGATGCCATGCTCACCTCTGCCTTTCTCATCAACAGACTTCCTACTAAAGTTCTTGATTGGAAATCTCCATATGAAGTTTTAATGAGGGATAAGCCAGATTACTCTTCCCTACACACTTTTGGTTGTCTTGCATATATGAAACTTCCATCTTCTCAACTTGGGAAACTTGATCCTAAGGGAACTAAGGGTGTCTACTTGGGCCCTGCTGTCAGACAAAAGGGCTACAAAATACTGGACTTATGTACTAAGAAGATCCATGTTTATAGAGATGTAGTGTTCTTTGACAGATTATTTCCCTTCAAAGAACCTCATCTCTTACCTCCACCTAAGCCTACTACCCATACATTACCCTCACCATATATTCCATCTGAATTGCCCACTGCAACTCAGACTTATAGAGCATCCTCTGAGTTTCCCACTGAACCCTAGCATACAGTGCAATCTCCCTTGGTTCCCTCTGAACCATTGAGACAAACTTCTATCATAACTTCACCTGTGTCTCCTACTGAGACTCAGAGTCCATATAGATCTCATGAAGTATCTTGTGATACTTCTACCTCTGTTGCACCATAACCTATGGTTCAACCTCTTTCAATTGGTGTGAACACAGATGCAACTCCCCCTCCAGAGGTCATACCACAAAGGCCAAAAAGGACAATCAGAAAACCTGCCTGGATGAAGGATTTTGTATGCTCTTCAGCATTGCATGAAGAATCTGTTCCTCAATCTTTTAGTCAGGCTCATGGTATTGAACATTGGGACAAGGCCATAGAGGCTGAGTTAAATGCCTTGCTGAAGAACAACACCTGGGAGTTGACCGATCTACCACAAGGCAAAAGATCCATTGGATGCAAATGGATTTTCAGAATTAAATATAATTCAGATGGCAGTATAAACAAGTACAAAGCAAGACTTGTTGCCAAAGGGTTTCACCAAAAATATGGTGAAGACTTTAATGACTCTTTGGCCTCTGTTGCCAAAACTGTTAGTGTTCGAGTTTTTATTGCTTTGGCAGCCTCATTCCAGTGGTCTATCTATCAACTTGATGTCAATAATGCCTTTTTACATGGAGATCTAGAGGAGGACATCTACATGCAATGTCCTGAAGGACTTCCCTCTAAAGCTGGACAGGTTTGTAAGCTCAAGAAATCTCTCTATGGACTCAAACAAGCACATAGGCAATGGTATGATGCTCTCTCAGCTTTTCTCAAGGACTGTGGTTTTAAACCCACTTACAGTGACCAGTGCATGTTTTTGAAATTTACTGCTGTTGGTATTGTCATTCTTATTGTTTATGTTGATGACATTCTTCTCACTGGTAATGATCTTGATGAAATTCAATCCATTAAGCAGCTTCTACATCACAAATTTACTATCAAGGACCTTGGTCATGCTGCATACTTTCTTGGGCTGGAAATCAGTGCATCCTCTAGTGGTTACTCTGTTAACCAATTCAAATATGCTTCAGACCTTCTGGAAGAGGTGGATTTTCCCTCAAATCCCAGAGCTCATGTTCCATGTACACCTCACAAGACACTTGGTTCTGATGGCCCTCTGTTTGAGGATCCTCATCTCTACAGGAGAATGGTTGGTAAGCTGTTATACCTTGGATTTTCTCGCCCTAACATTTGCTATGCTGTCCAGCAACTGAGCCAGTACATGCACGAGCCAACCATCCATCATTGGCAAGGGGTGATCCATGTCCTTCAATACCTGCAGAACAATCCTCACCTTGGTCTCTTCTATCCCTACGAGTTGTCCTTGGAATTGAAGGGCTACTGTGATGCTGATTGGGGCAATTGCCCCGTTACTCGGAGATCTCTCACTGGCTACTGCATCTTTCTAGGAGACTCTCTCGTTGCTTGGAAAACTAAGAAGCAGAACTATGTGTCCAAAAGCTCCACAGAAGCAGAATATCGAAGCCTAGGTGCTGTGGCATCAGAATTGTTGTGGATTGGCTCCTTGTTTACTGAACTTCAACAGCCTCTGCCTCGTCCATTTCCCATCTTTTGTGACAATGCCTCGGCTATTCAGCTTGTGAAGAACCCTCTTCACCATGAGCGGACCAAACATATCGACATAGGATGCCTCTATGTTCGAGATTATTACCAGCAGCAGTTCATTAATCCCATCTTTGTTCCATCTTCCCAACAGCTCGCTGATATCTTCACGAAGGGCCTTGCACCTAAAGTGTTTCTTTCCTTATGTTCCAAGATGAAACTTTGGCAAGTTTCATCTTGCGGGGGGGGATGTTAAGGACATGCAGAAGGACATGAAGCAACAACAGCATGGAGATGGCTAGAGTCGTGCTTTTGGTTAAGTCGTATTTTCACTTTTGTGGTGTTTTTGGTTAGTAAGGGTCTTTTATGTCTTTTACCCTAAAGTTGCTTATTATTGTGGTGAAGTCGTTAATACGCTTCATCAGTATAAATTGGTTGCCTTCTTCCCTTTTGGTGTAACCTGAACATTTCTCAATTTTGCTCCATTGTTGGAGTGTCAATGAAGGTGACAGTTATTTACCTCTTTTCTTCCGCATCCTTCTGTGAGCTAGCTTGAATTCTACACAAATCAGAAGTTCTATTTAATCTAGTTCAAATATTGGATGAGAAGAGGGTGAAGAGTGGGTGGCAGTTGGAATCACTGTGGATTTCCTATACTTGTTCTTGGCAAGGGTTGTTAGGCGACGAGGCGTGCTTGACTTGCTTCACTGCATAAACTAAATATGATTTCTCTTTGTTGTTCTTTCAAAAACTCATTCTCCCCTCTTACCTGAATCCCCTTTCCCCTCTTACCTGAATCCCCTTTCTGGTTGGGGAGTGCTATCATGTGATATTGGTCAGGATTTGGAGGATTCATTTCGTTGAAGGATAGGAGATGTGTGAACATTACACAGAAGTAGGTGTAGGTCCACAACATAATGGAAATGTCTAATAAGCCATAATAACTGAGATCACTCCATATAACCATTCATCTATTCTAGAATATCTATTATCCATGTTTACTTTGAATGTCCTTATACGTTCTGTCCAATTGGTTTGATGTAGTTTTGACTTAACTTATCAAATTAGCTCTAATATGTTTGCTGTACTTTTTGTTTATCCCAATGTTTTGAATATATTAATATGAGATAATAACTAAAATAGGCCACCAGAAGGAGTCATTTCCACTTGTATGCCACGATATTTTGATTTAGGGAAATGGACCATTAGAAGGATTTCGTGCCCGAATTTAGGCCATTTGGCCGGAATTCAGGCCGCGATGGCCTAAAAGTGGAAATAACTCATTCTCGTGGCCTATTTTAGTTTTTTTTTTCAATTATTTTTTATTTTATGTAATTAAAATAAATAATACTCATTCCGTGGCATTATTTATGTCATACTTTTTTTTTCTTGTTCCAACATTTTTATTTCATTTCAATTTTAAAAAATAATTAAATATTAATCGCCAAACTTACCCATCATATCATATTAATAAATAAATTAATTAATTAATTAAACTTTCAAACCCATTACCATTAATAATTTCAATCCAACCTACAACTTATATCAATAAATCGCACATAAATAAATAAATTAAAATTATAAACTCATTAACAGTCAAGCTACAAGAAAAAATGTTTAATATATCGCACATAAATTGGATTGAAATTATTAATGGTAATGAGTTTGAAGTGTTTGATATATTTATTTATTAATGTGATATGATGAGTAAATTTGGCGATTAATATTTAATTATTTTTTAAAATTGAAATGAAATAAAAATGTTGGAACAAGGAAGAAAAAAGAAAGTATGACATACATAATGGAACAGAATGAGTATTATTTATTTTAATTACATAAAATAAAATAATAATTGAAAAAAAGCTAAAATAGGCCACAAGAAGAAGTCATTGCCACTTTTAGACCATAGCGGCCCGAATTCCGGCCAAATGGCCTAAATTCGGGCCCGAAATCCTTTTAATTGCCATTTCCTAAATCAAAATATCGTGGCCTAAAAGTAGAAATGACTCTTTCTGGTGGCATATTTTAGTTATTATCTCGTATTAATTTATGATCATTGTGCTCGTTCTTGTAAACTTCATAAATAATTGAATAATTTTAGTTTTCTGTGTCTCTTGATTTTGATATATACTGTACTTGACAAAATAATCTAGTTAGCAGATCTGGCATTATTGGCTTACATGGAAACTTGATTTTGGTGCAATAGAGACAAAGCTCCTATGTTTTGCCTTTTAACCGGGCTTCTATGTTCCAACTGTGTGTTTTCACCGACTTGTGCTTTGGCAAGAAAAATATTTTTCCTTATCTTTTCGATTTACCTAATAACAACAATAAAACTGGTATATGAGCAAGAGTGAGTTATCCGCGTCAATGACTTACAAATTCTGGGCTCTATGCCATTTTGCCATTTTCATTTGTGTTGACAGATGTTCAACTGATCATCAGATCTGGGAATGCTGTAATGGCTACCATGCATGCGTGTCTTTATTCCGTGTTAGGCTCAGTAACGAGTAAAAGAGATTAAGGGTGCGTTTGGTACAGAGAATGGAATTGCAGAGAATTGATGATAGAGAATGGAATTGCAGAGAAATGGAATTCGTCAGAGAAAGAGAATTGATTATCTTATTTGGTAAAACAGAGAATTCAACGGAGAAATATAATAGAGAAGCAACTCTCTTGTTTCGCTGATTAGAAAATTCAATATAGAAATTGAACATGTAATAGAATTTCTTGTTTTTTCTGTGATTAAAAAAATAATTATGATTTCTTTTATAAACTAAAAAATATAAATATAAATAAAATATTTTTCTCAATTATATTTTCTTATAATAATAATTAAAAAATATATGAACAAATTAAAAAAAAGAAAAATAAAAAAGTATGGAAAGCGGCAAGTTGTAACAACGTATGGTGTGAGGAAGAGAGAATCAATTTCTACATTTTAACCCCAATACACCAATTCTCCCCAATTCTCTCTATTTGAGAGAGAATTAAAACTAGGGAAAGAGAATTGGTGTAATTCTCAATTAATGATTCTCTTGGTGTAAAACTAGGAAGAGAGAATTGTTTTTTCTGCACCAAACCCAATTTCCTTTCCCTAAACCCAATTTTCTGCACCAAACATCCCCTAAGTACAATGTATTCTGCCCAATCCATACATGTTTACTTCACGGAAGTTGTAAGAACATTACTTTTCAACAGGGCCATCTTTTGGCATGTGCGAGCGGAGCACTTGCACACGGCCCCCAATCCGAGGGGCCCCTTTTAAGTTCTCTTTCTTAATTTTTTTATTTCTTTTAATACTAGCACACCCGCCCGCGCAATGCGCGGGAAATAATATTTGTCTTTTTTATTTAAAAAAATAATATAATATTTTAAAAATTTAAATATTTTATTATATAAATTTAATTGGATCATGTCCATTTCTCTACCATACATTATTGAGCAAAAATGTGACCAAAAACGACGATAAAAAAGAAATTGTCCCACAAAGATGTATAAGTAACACTACAAGAAAATGCGCGATTACCGACCCCAAAATGGGGTCGGTAATGGGGTTTTACGGGTCGTCTTCGCCGTTACCGACCCCAAACCCGGGTCGGTAATATTTTGGTAGGTAAACTGGCGCCGACCAAGGGAGCTTGGGGTTGGCGGTTTTACCGACCCTTTACCGACCCCAAGTGGGTCGGTAATTTTACCGACCACTATACCGACCCCGAAATCAGGGGTCGTGGACCTTGTGGTCCAGAAATTACCGACCCCATTTGGGGTCGGTAAATCTCTTACATGAAATAAAATGTGCTCAGGAGAGCTCGAACCCACCACCTCAACATACGTAGCCCACAATTTTAACCAGCTTGGCTACCTCTTCAGACGACCAATTATATCCCGCCATGTGTCATATATATTAAAGCCTTCCCAAATATGTTTTGGAATATGTTGAAGGGAGAGCTCGAACCCTGGTGGGAAACTCCCTCGCGCGCGCGTGTGCCATCCGGGTAGCCTACATTTCATGTCATCATATGTAAAACTTTATATATAACATCTATAAATAAAAATATGTAAATTAGTAACTAAATAAAATAAAAACTCAAATTATATTAATCAAATAATAAATAATTTTTAATTAAATAAAACATAAAATAAAATTAATTAAATTAAAAAATTGAAATCCTTGAATTAAATAAAATAATAAAATGATTCAAATAAATAAATAATTAAATTATAAAAATAATAAAAAATATTTAATAAAAATATTAAATAAATAATAAAAATGGAAAAAATAATAAAAATTTTAAAAAATTGAGAAAAACTACCGACCCCAATTGGGGGTCGGTAATGGGTCACTAATACCATAAAAAAATTTAAAAAAAAGTAAAAAAAATTACCGACCCCAATTGCGGTCGGTAATACCATAAAAAATAAAAAAAGGAAAAAAACTACAGACCCCATTTGGGGTCGGTAACGCCGGCCATATTTATTGTGGTCGGTATTTTGGTTGTCGAATGCCCTGGGTCCCAATAACGGCTAAATATTACCGACCCCATTTTGGGGTCGGTAATGGCGTCGGTAAATTCGACCCGGACTATGGTGGTCGGTAATTGGGGTCGGTAATTGAGTTTTTTCTTGTAGTGTAAAACGATGACAAATATTTTATTATATAAACAATTTTTTTTTTTGAGGAGAAAGATGTTTATTCCACATAATGAGACCAGAACCTGGTCAGGAAGTACAACACCCAAATTACAAGTTTTGCAAAATGCAATTTACATTACATAGTCAAGAGCTTCAAGCAACAAAACTCTTCCTACAGGCCAAGTATGCCCAGCAATACAAATTGAGTCCATTCCCATAGTCCAAGAATAAAGACTTGACGCCTCCACACTTTCGCCTATACTTTGAGGATAAGCACGGATCAACATACCACAGCAAGTTCTAGCTCAACCTGGTAGTAGTAGCAAAATCCACGACTACTACGATCCTTCACCGACCACGCCAAGATAACTTGTTCACAACTACCCTCAGAGTATAAGATCTACGAAATTCATAATTTCTGGAGCCAAAATGACGAACCCAAAGGCTTGCTTCACGATCACGTATCCATGCAAAAATATTCAATAACAAAGTATCGACTCAAAGGGGCACATGTGAGTGTGGGGACAAGCAATGGAGTATAAACATAATTGAGTCATGCCCAATTTTCCACCATTCATTCACTCCATTTTTATTCTTTTGTTTTCCGCTTTTTAATTAATAATGGAGTATAAATTTATTTTTATATTTGATATTTGGTTTATGACTATATGTATGATATTTTTATTCATTTTTAAAATATGTCACCCTAACATATTATTCATATTATATATGAAATATTTTTTAAGAAGTAATACTATGTCTACCACTATTATTTAAATGCCTCATTATAGAAGAATTTTTGAAATCTACAACCAATTAATTAAAAATTAGAGAAGGATTTATTTCAAAATTCTTTTATTAATTTAAACACGTAGAAGAATTTGTTAATATAAATTTAAAATTTCGTCCCAAAATTCATCCATTTAATTTAAATAGTAATTAAAAGTATCTTGTAAGTTAAATTATGATTTTATTTGGAAGTGAATTTAAATATTTCTACTATGATAGTGTTTTTAGACAAAATATTATTTGATAGTGTTGTTTATTTGGCGCAACTTGATAGTGTTGTTGAATATTATGATAATATTTATTGAGAAACCAGAAATGTATTAAAATATGAATAATTATATAAATTTTAATTTATTTCTATATAAAATATTAAAACACAAAAATAAGTAGAATGTTTAAACAAATTTGAGTATACTAAAAATACTTAAGAGAATTAGCAAATTTTACCTTGGAAATTACAAAATTAGCAAATGACATAACAAAATATGGACAACAAATTTTTTCTCTTGGTTCATACAAGCAAATCACTAAATATTGCAATACTCTATAATATAGTAATTAGTAATACTATTCACTATATATTCCAATGAATCATACAATGTCTATTTCTCTACCCCTCTTTATATCGAAATCAATAATCCCCTAAAATGAGAAAATTCGAATATATTCCACAACATCAACCACCGCATATCACGACTAAAACAAACGAAACATAAAGAAGATCCATTCCGAATTGTTTTAAGAGTTCAAGTTAATCATTCAACAATTTCTCTTGAGTAGAAATCTATTTTGTACTTCCATTTGAATCTTCTTGCTTCCCTAAACCGACCCCATGCATACGGATGAGGGAATACATTTATAGCAGTTTAAATAGGTGTATTTAATGTAAATAATTTAAAATTTTATGAATATTATAATTTATAGATTTAGAGAGTAAATATGATATGATTGAGTTTGTGGAAATTAAATACTCCCCCCGTCCCATATTTATCTTCTTCAACACTGTAGATACGGAGTTTAAGAAAGTTGTATTTTATTATTTTCATGTGTACTTTTTGAGGGGTAAATTTGTCTCTTTTTGTCTTGTTGTGCAATTGTTAGTAAAATTAAGGATTGATTTTTCTGTAAATATATGGACATGTAGGGACATTTTAGTAAAAAAAATTCCCTTTTTGGGGTAGAAAGATAAATGTGGGACGTCCAAAAACGGAAAGTAAGAAGATAAATATGGGACGGAGGGAGTATTAGATTATATATATATATATTATAAATTTAGGGAATATATATGATTGGGGTAGTTGAATTATTATATATATATATATATATATTAGAGATTTAGTAAATATATATGATTGTTGAAATTGGGGAAAATAGTTGGAGGAAGTGTTGAAAAAGGGGGTGGGAAAGTCAAACAAAACAAGTTAGATGGGACAGAGAGAGTATGTATATATATAATATAGATTTAGGGAATATATATGATTGGGGTATTTGAATTATTATATATATATATATATATTAGAGATTTAGTAAATATATATGATTGGGGAATTTGAATGATTATTTATATATATATTAGAGATTTAGTAAATATATATGATTGTTGAAATTGAAGAAAAATAGTTGGAGGAAGTGTTGAAAAAAGGGGGTGGGGAAGGCCACATAACGGACAAAATCATAGGAAAATACATCATTAAGTGTATTAAAAAAAATCTGAATTTGAACAACAGTGGATGTGATTGTAGGAAATCCACTGTCATGTAAAGAGAATCTCAAAGTCATATTCATCCCAGTTCACATCTTTCTTGTCCCCCGAATGTAGATTATAAAAGCATTCGATCACACTCTTGCCAAGTTCTCTTTTTGGGAAGAAAATTGATGTACATGCCTTTAATCCACTCTACCATTCAACATTATCAATAGATATATCTGCAATTATAAAGGCAAAAAGAAAATCAATATAAATAAAAGGGACAATATTTGAATTTTCCTTCTTCCGTGAACCGTCCCATGACCTTTTATATAAAGAGAATCTTTGATAAACACAAATGTTCTGTACGGAAGATATATTTTTCTTAAAAAATTTGTGAAAGAAACTTGTTAAATGATTAAAATCACCTATAAAACATAAAGTATCATAAGATGAAATAAAAAATAGGGGAAAAAAATCTAAAATACAAATAGAAAAAAGTATTCATAAGACATGCTACAATCATATACATACCGATTCACATGAGTCAATCACGTACACGCTACAAAAACCAAAAGATGAATAAACATTAGATTAAAGAAAAATGACTAAAAATTATAAGCAATAAAAAAATTGCAAAATATGAGATTTGGAATAGAGATGAATGAAAAGAATAAGGATGATCGGATGTATTTATATATAGTTAATTCAAATGTGCATTTAATGGAAATAATTTAAAATTTTAAGAGTATTATAGATTATAGATTTAGGGAGTATATATGATATGATTGAGTTTGTTGAAATTAAATTTTAGATTATATATATATTATGGATTTAGGGAGTATATATAATTGAGGTAGTTGAATTATATTATATATATTAGATTTAGTGAATATATATGATTGTTGAAATTTGAAAAAATAGTCGGATGAGATGTTGAAAATGGGGGGTGGGGAAGTGGGGGGAAATTAGATTATATTACTTTTATATATATATAGATTACATGTTATTTAATTATTCTTTCAATATTTCATATTTTTTTTTATTCTTTTTAAGTCGGATGCAATCCACGTATGTACTCTACTCTTTGGCTTTGTCTTTAAAGGGAAGTGAATTCACGATCCTAGGCTAGAATAGCTAATAGGTAGCTCCTATATATCGTCTTCAACATGAAGAGCAAAGTTCTTAAAATAGAAGATTAGGAGTATATACTATATGGATATATATATGTATATTAAAATTTGGTACTAATTACTATATTTTTTTTGTCATTATCATTTGATGTTGAGCTTTTCATGTTATTTAATTAATTATATTATATATAAATTATATTCTTTTGATAAAAAATTAGTTTAATTTTTAAACAATTGCTTGATAGTTTTTATTGTTTTAGAACAATTTATATAGGCTAGAAGATGATCCATACCACACAAATTATAAAGGAATAAAATGGGAGGGATGTGGGCGGGGTGGGGAATCGAACCCCAAACATATAGGTTGGGAGTTGGGGACCCTTACCACTAAGGTGAGTCCCCATCCCCATTGCTTGATAATTCATTTGATCTTCTAGTAAAATAAAAAATAAAAAAATAAATAATGTGCTTTTTGAAAAAATTTCATATTACTACTCATTTTATATAGTTTTTAAAAATAAGATATTATTAAAGTATCTTATATAGTAATAAATATAATATATTTTATAGGGCCTTCTTTCTTCTTCTTTTCTTTTTTTTTTTTTTTTTTTTTTTTTTTTTTTTTTTCCCGCTCGGGGCCTCTAAAATGTTCGAGACGGCCTTGCTTTTCAATTAAACGACTAACAATGATCACTGTATAATAGGGGAAAATTCGCTTTTAATCTCATAAGATTTTCTCTCAACCATTTTTGGTCTCAAATTTAAGAAATTTTCACTTTTGGTCTCATTATATAATTATTTTTTTTCACTTTTGGTCAATCGGTATATAATTTTTTTTTTCACTTTTGGTCTCATTATGTTGTGCCTTCTAAAGTCGGTAGTGAGTAGTTTACCCTTACATTATTTATCCATCTTTAACTGCCATGGATCTCTTGGTTACTAACTTGTTTAAGAGAGATTAGGAGATGATTAGCGAAAGATTAAGAAGATAATGGAGGGAAGAAGATGTACTCAAATACAAAAATAAAAGGGATAGGGAAGCTAAACCACAACAAGGGCCGTCGGGGAAGCAACCAAAGTGTAGGAACCTTGACCTCAACCCAATCCTTCAACTCAAGCCTTGGTTTGTGTAATCACAATGGATGCTTCAATCCAAGATGATGAATGTTTCCCAACAAACATACAAAGGTGAATGAGAGTAAGAGTGCTTTCGGTTTTGATCTTTTGAAGAGAAAGTGTATATTTCATTCAAACAAAAGATGTCTACAAATGAAGGGGGAGGACATATTTATAGGCCAAACCCCTTAGGAAATAAAAGAAATGAAAAATACATCAAAAATAGGCCAGATGCGGGTTTAAGGGAAGTGATGCGGTTTATACCGCATCGATGCGGTATAAACCGCACCAAGTGAGAAAGACCGCATTGGCTTAAGAAAATAGCCTAACTATTACAGAAATGAGGCGATGCGGTTTATAGGGGACAATGCGGTATAAACCGCATTGGACACATAAACCGCATTGAGGACTTATAAATAATAATACTAACTAGACTGAGGTGATGCGGTTTTATTGAAGCAATTCGGTTTATACCGAATTGGCAACAAGACCGCATTGGACACTTAGAAAATAATAATACTGATGCGGATTAAGCAATTCGATTTATGGCAATTCGATTTATGGGGATACCGAATTGAGTAATACCGAATTGAATAATACCGCATTGAGGGAACTAGGAAAAATGCTAAGGCATGGAGGGCGATGCGGTATTGAACCGCATTGGGGTCGATGCGGTTTAAACCGCATTGGCTATTCCGAATTGGCTCCAATGCCTTAGTCAAATTTCGCATGCTCTTATTTTCTACACTATTACAAAATATATTATCCGACCAATCTCCGACTTGTCCGAAAATTATCTGGCGACCGACAGTGGCTCTGGCCAACTTCCGGCCAATTTTTCGCGCGAGCTCCGTTTTGTCCTCGGGTGATGCTCCGGTGCTCCGGCAACTCCTCCAATGACTTTCCGGCGACTCTCCGGCGACGACGATGGTTTAATTATTCAAAATTGGGGATTCCATGGATGGAATCCCTCCGGCCTCTTCAAGTTGAATCAGGATCAATGCTTTCAGACTACTACCTTCTTCTTTGTTGATTTCTTCTGTGAATTCTGCAGTCTTGAGAAGGGTTGCAATCTGGTCCGTGAACTTCCGGGTCCTGGTCCTGGAGCATGGTCCCGATGGGATAATTAAGGTTGCAGATTTGGCTCCCACGCCATCCCCTCCCCCTTGAGAAGGTTGAGCCATCAACCGAATAAGCTCTTCCCCATCTTCCTCGTAGAGGGCGAGATCTGCAATATTAAATATGGCATTGATTCCATACTCAGGAGGCAGTTCCAGCCTATATGCGTTGTCATTGACCTTCTCCAGTACTCTGAATGGACCGTCCCCCCGTGGGGAAAGTTTATCATGCCTCTTCATTGGAAATCTCTCTTTCCTCATGTGGAGCCAGACCCAATCCCCGGGTTTCAACAGTAACTTCTTGCGTCCTCTGTTGGCGTATTTTGCATAAGTCTCCGTGGCCTTCTTGAGGCTGTCCTGGACGTTGCGGTGAAGTTCCTGTATCGCCCGAGCCCTGTCCCTGCCATTTACATTAAAATGCTCATTGCGGGGCAATGGCAACAAATCAACAGGGGTTAGTGGGTTGAAACCATAAACAATTTCGAACGGTGACATGTTAGTGGCACTGTGGACGTGTCTATTATATGCAAACTCAATGTAGGGCAGACACTCATCCCAGCACTTGTAGCTTGAAGCAGTGATAATCCGCAGCAGATTACCCAGCACTCTATGGACAGCTTCAGTTTGCCCATCTGTTTGAGGGTGGTATGCTGTGGAGAATAACAGCTTCGTGCGAATCTCATGCCACAGAGATTTCCAGAAGTAGCTGACAAATTTTGTGTCTCTGTCCGACACAATCATTTTAGGGATCCCATGGAGACGCACCACTTCCTTGAAGAATAATTTGGCAATGTGGTGGGCGTCATTGGTCTTCGTGCAAGGAATAAAATGTGCCATCTTGCTGAAGCGATCTACCACTCCAAATATTGAATCCTTGTTTCGAGCAGTCCGTGGTAGTCCCAGCACGAAGTCCATTGATAGATCAATCCATGGGCCCTCGGGAATGGGTAGAGGCATATACAATCCGTGTGGTTTGGAAGTGGATTTCGCCTTCAGACAGACAATGCACTTGGATATCAGATCATCCACTTCCTTCCTCATTCCCGGCCAGTAGAAACGTTCGCTCAAAATACCGAAAGTGGCAGTCCTCCCGAAATGTCCCATAAGGTCTCCGTTATGAACTTCTTTGATCAATAACTCGCGAACGGATCCTCTAGGAATGCACAGCCGGTTCTCAAAATATAGAAATCCATCGAGTCTAGAAAACTCCTTGAACCCGTGCTTTTCGGTCTCTGCCCAAAAACTCTGAAAATCAGGATTAGTGGCATATTGATGCTTAATATGCTCGAAGCCAATAAGATGTGTCGTGGCAATGGCCGCCAAGGCTGTTCGTCGAGATAGGGCATCCGCAACAATGTTTTTCTTTCCCTTTTTGTATTTGAGTACATAAGGGAAAGCCTCGATAAACCCGCTCCAACGTGCATGTCGCTTCCCTAGTTGGCCCTGGTTCCGAATATGCTTGAGGGTCTCGTGATCCGTATGGATGATGAACTCACGGCCCCGAAGGTAGTGTTGCCACGTCTTTAACGCTTGAACCACAACGTAGAGTTCTTTGTCATATGTTGAATAATTCAACTGCGCGCCAGAGAAATTTTCGCTGTGGTATGCCACTGGCTTTCCATTCTGTAACAAAACTGCCCCCATATCGGTGCCCGACGCATCGCATTCTACCTCGAATGGTAGATCAAAATCAGGTAGGGCCAAAACCGGTGCATTAGTCAGCTTGCTCTTCAGCTCCTGAAACTTTTGACAATTTCCGCACACGAGAATTTTCTAAAATATTAAATTTATTAAAAGAAAAGAGTTCTGATTCGTGGAAAAGGGGTTTAAGGATATATTTCACTTTTTATTACTCATGGGGGAAAACTTTGAGTTCAAACGGCGTTATGGACCTCCCCGGTATGAAACTTTTGACAATTTCATACCTTGAAGATTCTTGCCATGAAACTTTTGACAAGTTCTCACTACATGAGCATTTTCAGAAAGGTCATGATCCTGGTGTTCAATTTTATTTAATGAAACCAATTTATGAAGGCGGAGTTGGGATTAGGGATATATTTATAGGTTGTCACGTTTTTATTACTCGTGTTAAGAAACTGTGGCCCGAAAGCGCACGGTGTCAAAAATTGCAGTAATTTATAGTAAGACCGGATCGTTCACTGGAGGATGTGCGATAGAAGCAGGGCCCACGTCGTTTTACTAGATTTTCCATTCGTATTGCTCTAATTGGTTTGAAAAGTGATTAACAACTACTGACTGAATTTAAACTAAATTACAAAAGCGCTTAAATCTATTCTATAAAGCACATGAATTCTATTCTAGAAAGCGGGTAAAGTTATTCTAAGGATGCGATAAACACTATCTATAAAAGCAATGAAAATTTACACTATGCTAGCTATGAAGCTGATTCACAGTGTGGACAGAAGGGACAGGAAGAAAAGAATAAAAATTGGACAAGATTTAGATAAGGCATAATTAAACTTCCATTTTTATACACAGATCTTTGCTTGGGATAATCCTGTCAGGCAGCTAATTCTCATGCTCTCAGTACTGCGTTCCCTTTAACAGACAGGTACTTACAGTATGAGTTTACATGTTCTTAGGACCGCAAATTCTAAGATACCACGAATTTGTAACTGCCCTGGCCTGGGTATGTTACTTCATCTGTGGTGGACAAGCAAAACCTGACAAATCATTTATTGAAATGCCAAGTACTGCCATCATTCTCCCATGTCACACCCAAAGATTCTAATCAAGCCCTGAACTATCCCTTAACTATCAGTCCTAGTAGCAGTTACACAACTCTCAATACAACCGAGTGACCTCTAACGAAAGCACTTAAAAGGAAGCGATAAAGAAAGCATTTAAAATCCTATCACTCGGAGGTTTTGAAGGTCTTACCCTGGTAGTAAAAGGCAGCTCCCCATCAGAATGACGGAGTATGGATCAAGAATTCCCGGCTCTCGGTGAACTACTCGTGTGTTCACTTCCTTCCAGGTGGTTATGAGATACAAACTAATGAAATGAACTAATAAATTAGTTCATTCCGGATGCACTCACTCAGGACGCAAAAATAGGCTTTGGCAGAAGAGGATAGCAGTTGAAAGAAAACTCAACCCTATCTTAGAAAATAACCAAGGCCTGGGTGTTGTTCCTCTAAGATTATTTACTACACTTTATTTGAACCCAAGTGGACCCCATCTCGGTGTAATAATTAATCTCGGATTCCCAACAATCAGCAATTTTGGAAAATAATGAATCTGAAAACCATTCCCTAAACAGGTACTAGACTCTCAATTAAAATACAGATCCTTTCAGTCTAGATGAGACCTAATCGCTGACTCTGCTTCTAATTTCCCAAAATCAACCCTTGACAGAATATGAATTAGTCATAACTGAAGAATTTATCCCTTACTCAGATCCGGATTTTATAAAGGAGTTTTTATCGGAAATTTAATATGCAATATCTGTTTAAAATCTAGACTTCTATTGTCCAAGGGAAGGATTCCAAAATAGTATAAACCACATTAATTACATAATAGTAGCATGCATACGGATATAGTGAAGTGTAAAATTAATTGACCCAAAATATAGAGGCGGGTCTAGACAGAGAGTGAAACACAAATATGGAGTGGTCAAAGAACCAAAGTAATGGCAGGATAATTGGGTGGACTGTAAACATCTACTGTCCAACTTCCCAATTACTCGGATGGAGCGAATTTAGACAGCTTAGACCCTACAATGGCAGTGTCAATGCCAGTTGGGCCTCCACTGTCTGTGAATTCAGATAAAAACCTACATGCTTCCTTTCTGCAGTGTATATCAGCTAATGTTGACAGACATTAGCAGAGTTATACTACAGATTGAAATTTGGGTTTGGAAATTAAGATAAGGAAAATAAAACTGTATCTGGATTGGAGTCAGCTGAGCAGCTATTATAATCCCGGATGGACGAACCGCCAAGGCTTCCACTGACTGCCATCCAGACCATGCAAAATAACACTTAGTAACTAATACCCAGAATACGAGCTGGTTATCCGTGAGGGAATACCCGCCAACATTAGTCTGATGTATTCTTTACTAATTGTTACACACAATACTCAAAAGACAAAAGAAAATAAAATAAAATAAAGAAAAGAACTTGTATGAGAGACATTGGTTTCTCATGCAAGGTTATGGAATTAATCCATAATTGATAGCTTAAATAATCCCTCCTACCATAATTAATTACAATCCGGATTATCTGTTTAAGGTATCATGGTTTTGTTTATAGAAAAGTGTTTTAATGACAATTGAACAAAGATCTTTTAATCACAACAATTAGTGATTTAATCATTGCTAATTACAATCATTAATGATTAATGACTAGAGGGTTCAATTAATTAAATGATGGGAAATGGAGAATCAAAATTTTGGCAGCATAACGCCTTATATTGCAATTCTGGGATATTACATCTTAATCCGTGGGATTAAGATGTGAGTTTTTGCAATATAATGGAGGTTAAGAAATCAGAATTTTTGGGGTTAAATAGAAGAGAGGATTCTGTCGAGAGACCGTAAATTATGTCATGAGCCTAAACCCGCGGTATGGGTGCCTCGACAGGTTTTCAGAAATTTTGGCAGAGTTTCACCTTGTGTCGCTAAACAAGGGTTGTGTTGCGAGGCGTGGCTCCTCGACAGGATGTCTAGCGACACGGGGTTTTCTGTAAAATTTCTAATTATTTTGGTTCCCAGTCGCTAATCTGGAAATTGTGTCGCGGGGCATGGCTCCGCGACAGGATGTTTAGCGACTGGGTTTTCAAAATATTTACAAGGCACAATTTCCTGTCTCGGAATAAAAAGTGTGTCGCGGACCGTGGGTCCGCGACAGGGGTGTTCCGCGACAGAAGCCATGCAGAGAAAAATAGCAAGAGTTTGGGTCCCTGGTCGCTAAGCAGGGGTTGTGTCGCGGACCGTGGGTCCCCTCCCTGTCGATAAACGTGGCCTAGCGACCGGAGTCGGTTAGCGACATGGATGGTTCAGGACACAAGTCAGTAAAAGCAGAATTGAACAGTGGCATGCAAACAACGTGATCTCACCCTATTTCGGATTAAAAAACATTTCTAGGCTAAAATCAACCAAACAGAAATCAAAATCTACAAGAACATGCTTGAATAAAGATAAATCTACCTAAAACAGTATTTAAGGGTAAAGCAAAACCTAATCTAGGGCTCAACCACACTAAAGCACGCAACACATCCAAAAATAAAGAAGCAGTAAGCAATAGAGGTCAAATGACCCAAATAAAATGAAAGCAATAAAAATCCATGGGTTAGTAACACCCATTTCATGTTTATGGGATTCATTTCCAGATTAACTTCCCATTTTATTAAATGGGTTTGTTAATACCCATCATTTGGGTATTACAAAACCCTAAAAAACGTTTAGAATGAAAAACATGGTGTAAACTGGCTACCTAACCACTGGAACAGTGGAAAACAGTAAACAAAACACTACACTAAGCTAAACTATGGACATAATTAAATAATACAAAAAATCAAAAACTAAGCTACACTACCTAAGAACTGGGCGCTGATCTTGCCTTCAAGAGGATGAACTCTAATTTTTCCAATCCTGAGCTCATGGGGGTCACCTCATATTTATAGAAGTGGAACCCTAGGCCATGGGCTTAATCTGAGGGCCACTGTGTCTCAAGACACACACACATCACACTTGTGTCGCGGAACTGGAAGTCTGTCGCGGAACATCACTGCATGTGGTAAGGCTTCTCGACTGGGTCTTGGGTCTCTATTGGTGCGTCTGTATCGCTAATCATGCCTGTGTCGCTAAACCATGGTCCTCGACTCGGGCCTAGCGACGCAGCCTATCTGGACTGGTCTCTTCTTCATGCTACATGCTGTGTCGCTAATCCCTCCTGTGTCGCTAAGCCATGGACCGCGACACAGGAGCTTCCGCGACCGGGTGCTCCAGGACTGGGCTGAATGGGCCAGATGGGCCGAAATTATTCTTTTTGTGGGCTTTTTCTATCTTTTCCCATCGTTTTGTATTCCTTCTTCTTTTCTTTTCTTTTTCTCATGTTTTTTGGATTTTTCTAACATAAATGTGTAATAAAATCACATATTTATGCATTTTTCACACCAGCTCAATATTTTTACAATTATGCATAAATCAGTCCAATTCAACTGCTTTCTTATTTAATATAAGACCGGAATGCGATCAAATGCCCGTTTTAGACACGGAAATGGATTGAAAATAATGGTCATTTCTGGCCATTATCAACATCCTCACATTTAATACTGATCGTCCCCGAGCAGTCAGAGTCAATGTTCTAAAGAACACGGGCTCTGCATATTCAATTCATTTTCGTGGCTTCATAAATCACATTCTTTTTGGATTGGGATAAGACAATCAAAAACTACAAGTATTAAATCCCCTTGATTGCAGTGTTTAATGAAATGATACTTGCTCACTACATCGGGCCTACAAATCAAACATTATTATCAACCCTTCATGAACATCATGTTTGAAAAATGCAAGGATTAAAAATTAGAATTAAAGTATGACACAAACATAATTCATAAAACAGAGCCTCACATGTAAGAGAATCGGAAAGTTCACTCACTCTCAATTGGGGCTAAATAATGAACGCTCGAAATGAATTTTAATTAAATTATCCCATAAGCTTGCAATTAGACCAACTCGCCACCGGCTCATTTCCTCGAATCGAGATCATGAGGTCTTATTCAAGGGTTATAACGGGGCATACGGTTGTAACATTAGGTAGGAAAGGGAAATTATTGGGCTAAGAAATGGCAAGAATTTATTTTGTCATAACATGACATATTTTTATTTAAAATTTATGATCATCACTATTTCTTCTTTCTTTTGCTTTTCTTTTGCATGACATTAGACTAAGTCTAATTTGCTTTGTCATTTGCAATTCTTTTTTTTTTTTTTGAGTCGGCTCATAGCATTACCGATTGATACACTTTTGATGATCAAAAATTTAATGCCTTGATAAAATTCATTTTTGCACACTTGGGTCTGAATTTCTTGGTCTTTTTGGAAAGTTTGGAATAATATAAAGGGCTTCAAAGAAAAATTAGGCTTAAAGGCTCAAATTGGTTAATCCTAAAGGGATAATATTTTTGGGTTTGGATTTCAAAAGAAGGCCAAAATTTGGGTTTTCTAGTGCCTCGATCATATGCTCGATTTCGGGAATATGGCATGGTCTCGAATCGGTCCCAATCGCAAGTTCTGGTTTCCTTTAATCAAAATGATTCACAGATCAAAGGAATAAATGAGTAAAAGTGACTCATGGCTCAAATCTCACAAGGTTGGATTGATTCATGTCATACAATATTCTCAAATTTAATCAAAGCTTAATCCCAACACTTTATTCAATCAAAATTTCTAACATGCAGATTTATTACCCAATAAGCTGATCGCATCATTAAATTTTTATAGCTCAAAACCTTAGGAATTCATGTCATGCATGTTCTCAATTATATTATCCCAATTTAACAGTCTGAAGATTTAATCACAAGCCTAAATTCAACACGTGAATTTAGAGCAGGTTTATGCACATTTTTGCTGGTTATTTAATTTAAAGCAGTAAAGAGGCACTGCTGACATACGGAGTATGTCAACAGCATATTTTTAGCCTGACAGTCACTTATTCATCTCGGACTGTCAGACATCTTTTCAAAGGAAGCAAATAAAAATTGTTCGCGGTTCTCAAAGCTTGAGTTCCATTCGTGGAAAGCAATAAATTACATTAATTTCAAGAGATTCCTATGCAGTTTGTACGAACCTGCATACAAAAGAGGAAATCCCTTATATGGTGCCTACACTAGAGCTTAAAAAGAGATACAACGACTAGGATTCATTTCTCTTTCACTCTTCCCTCTCTCAGAGCATGTATCTGATCCAGTGGACGTAGCTGGTCAGATCACAGCGCAGACACCAGCCATTATGGTCTCTCAGGGGTTCATGCATTCTTGTGCAGTAGACCCGGGGTGGTTGATCTGCAAATAGGTAGGGACTGTCCGGATCGTCCGCCATCCATGAGAGAGTGTTGGCGGACGTGTAGTTCAGGACCGATCGATCGGTCACCATTCTCTCTATCATTCTGATCCCCTGATTAACCTGGCCTTCATCCAGCTTGCTCATGAGCATCAGTCCACGGGTGAAGATTGACGCTTTGTGATTGTCTTCGATGCCTGGCCGCAGCAGTTCGCAGGCTCGCTCCTCATCCTCTTCTGCAAATGCCAGGAGTGCTGGAACAATTTGGAGGTTGAAGTTTCCAGCCTCCGTGCATGTGTGCAGAAATCTCTCTTTCTGCCACCGTATCCCCCCTTTCCACTGCCTCACCCTAGAAGTATCCAACTCGCATCGCTTGTACACGATGGCGAGATTTCCTGCATCCCTGAACTTTTTGCATGTCTCTTGTGCAGTGAACACTTCCCTGATTTCATCCTCTCCTATTCGGGAGAGGATTTCACCTAGGAGCTCTAGTGGTAAGTCAAGCAGCTGGGTTCCCTCGGGTGCAGGATCCGGGATAGGAAGATTGCCCCTGAAAAGATAGGAAGTGATGAATCCAATTTTTATATTTTCCTAAGAAATTATTCAAGTTTAGGAACCAACATCCTCACATTTAGAGTTTTGCTCTAAATGTGAGATTATCAAGTTTCTGACTTGAACTGGGTATAACGCATAGGTAAAATAAATTTTTGTGAAGAGATAGGGGTCATTGGGCCCCTATATATTTTTAATGGGCCATCGGGCCCAAAATTTTGATTTTCCAATATTATTAAACAAGTCCGAGACACTTGTTGAAAATGGAATGAAATGGATGGATGAGGCGAAACGCTCGAATATTGGAATGTGCAGTGGGGGTGTGGCGGAATGGATCTGTTATTCCCGGACTGCTTTGGCTGTCTTGGACAGTTAAAACATCAAAAAATTTGCAAACATTATTTTTAATTTTTAAAGGGTTGACTTGTTTTATTTAAGGAAAGTGGGATGTGAGTGGTCCCATTTTGGATTTTGAAAAGGATAGCAGTTGGGTGACACAAATACTGCTATTTACTCACACTACAGTTCCATTGGGAACAAAAAGAACACAAGTCAATTATTGCACCCATCAACTATTTTTGTCTTTTTCCAAAAGGTCACTTTTATTAAAAAGTGGAAGTCTATCATTGGGTGTTTGTACTATGTTTCCATAAACAAACAAACATTTATTCCCACAAGTTTGTAACATGTGGAAACAAATATGCTAAAAAGATCTTTCCACTTTAATGTTCCAAGATAACACTGCAGAAACATTTATTTCAAAATAAAAAACAAGGCTAAACAATAATATCAAACATTCAACCCTAAAACTCAGAATAGAAAACCAACAACATCATGGTGCTCAAAACAACACCCCAACATTCATCAGTTTGTTCTTTCAAGTTTAAGTCTCTCAAAAATTTTAACTCTTGTCAGTTTTTAAAAAGATGAGTTCTTTACAGATTCCAAAAAGATCTCAAAACAATGCTCAAAATCGAGAGCACTCAGATCCTTAAGAACAGAAAAACACCCGCGCACACAAGCCACCGTATGTTCTTCTCAAAACCAAAATAAAGGTAAAAGAACAAGGAAGATGGGAGGAGCCATGAACAGGAGGAAAAATGGGATTCTACCCTGCCCTCCATGGTTCAGGTCGGGGTAAGGGTCCCAAGTTTGGAAGGATCCTGTAAAATCGGTCCATAGTTTCCCTTTGAAAACAGATGGTTGAGTGCGAAGAACACGGTGGTGTTCGTTCGGGAGAGAGGAAAGTGAACAGGAGAAGTTGGAGAGATGAGTGAAAATGAGGAGAGTGCAAGGAAAGGAGGTGAGGGGGGGGGGGGGGGTATAAATACTGAAAAAGCTGGTCGCGGAACCCCAGACCGTGTCGCGGAACAAGGTTCCTCGACCAGGGCCTAGCGACATTAGACATGTTGCGGAATTGGAGTCCGGTCGCGGGGTCATGGCCTCGCGACAAGGGTATCGCGACCGAGTTCTGTAGAGGAAAAAGTCAACGGGGAAAGGTGTCGCGGAATAGAAGGCCGGTCGCGAGGCAGTGGCCCGCGACAGGGGTTCCGCGACAGCGTCAGCAGGAGTTAGAGATAAATGCGAGTGTGTCGCGGGACCACGCCTGGTCGCGGAGCATTGCTTCGCGACACAGTGGTTGCTTCGCGACACAAAATTTTGAATTTTCAAATTTTTCGTGGTCTGGGCCCGAGCGTGGTATTGGGCCTGAATCCACTTTATTTGATTTGGACCTGAGTAAATTCAGTCCAAATAAATTCAAAGTACTGGGCTGAAATTAAAGAAGGATCCACTTGCACAATTTAGGTTGGGTCAATTCCATTCGTTTGCAAAAATTATTCCGGATTTTAAATTGCTTTAAATTCCGAAAATATTTTCTTAAATTCATGGAATTAATCCAACCAAGAACCTGGTTTTCCTGTGTTACTTTTCTGCTCCTCTTTTTGATGGTTCCGAACTTTCTGCAAGACAGATAAATAAAACGCATTAGGTTTTCTCCAAATATCAACATCCTCACATTTAGAGTCTTAGTACTCTAAATGTTTAATTGATTCTTGGGTACTTTCTTGTTATGAAATAATATACTATATATATATGAAATGAAATTTTTGTGTTTTTAATGCTGTTTCTTATTAGGTGTAAGCCGGGTCTGCCACTGCTTGGCTTTCTTTCTCCGGATCGAACTGTCCGAGGTACTCCTTCAATCGATGTCCATTCACCACTATGTTGCCCTTGTCAGTTCGGATTCTGACAGCTCCATTTTCAAACACTTCTAGCACTTCATGTGGTCCTTCCCATCTGGATTTAAGCTTTCCAGGGAACAGCTTCAACCTAGAATTGAACAATAATACATTTTGACCAACATAAA
>JAOANR010000009.1:31455828-31486966 GCA_030278955.1 Hygrophila difformis | reverse complement strand
TTACCACTTGAGGACAAGTGTTTCTAAATGTGAGGATGGTGATGACAGCCTTTTGTGACTGTCATTTGCGTCCAATTTAGTGTCTTAGTCATGTTCTTTTGCTCTTAATTCCATTGATTTTTTATGAATAATCATAGAGGATTAGAAAAGATGAAAGAAGAGTTAAGATTGCAAAGAAGTTGGAAATACATTGAAAATGGCTTGAAATTCTGAGTTTTCTTTGTAAGTCTCGCACGCGGCGTTTCTATTGAACTGATCCACGCTTTGTCATGCAGAAGGAAGTTAAGCTGGAAAACAGCAGGAAATGGAAAGGACATAGCGAGGAAAGAAAAGGAATGGTGCGAGGGCTTGTTTCCGATTTCAGGAAAAGATTTAAGGAAAATGTGCAGATGCTGAAGTCCACGCGATGATGTTTGACATCGCGAGGAAAGGAAGTCTGTGCAAGACAGAAGTTTTATCCGACATGGCGAGAAGCAGATTCCTTGGAGAAACTATGAGACCTCGCCTCGTTAAGAAAGATGATTACATTTCTGACTCTCGCTTTGAAGGAACTGGACAAAGCGAGAGGAGAGCTATTCTGATGCGAGCGGTTATCATCCAAGGCAGAAGCAGTTACAACACCCATCTATAAATAAGACCCTTGGGGGATCAGCTCAGCAGGCGGGAGATTGAAGAGAATAGCTCGATTTTACTCTCCAGTCCACTTTTTAGAATTTAGTAGGTAGGTTAGGATTTAATTTTCTCTGCAATTTACTTTGATGTTCTTCAGATTTGTAATTTGTTTTCGTAGAACTGTAATTCGATTTAGTAGTAGATTCCTTTAAGATTAGCTGTTAGATTAGCTTGAGGATACCCTGGGAGGAGAGTTGCTTTCGGATCGCTTGTTCATCCATCATGACGATCATCATCTAAACTCCGACTCGTTCGCTCATCCTTGCATTATCCTGATAGCAATCAGATTTCCAGGTGTATTCGTTTTTAATTCTTTGTTATTTGAGATACAAGAAGAATGATCGGTTATCAGATTGTGAATTTCTTATCTTTCTGGTTTCTATTTCTATTTCGTAATTCTGTTTCAGCAGAGTATAAACCTCGATTTCATTATTAAATCTGAATTTTGCATCATATCTTTAATTTGATTTTCGAAGACCATAACACTTCCACACTTTTAATGCGCAAATTGTTCGTTCCAATTACGTAAGAAATTTGGATATTGTAACTGAGTTAGGTATGATCTGGCAGAATTATGAATTCACTCGATTTTCTGTCAATGTTATGTTTACAGACGAGAATATTAGTGTTTAATGTTCAGAACTCTAAAAGGTTCCTAGAGACCCATGCAGTGTTAATCATCGCTTGATAATCTTTAAGAATCAATAGCTTTGAGTTCATGAATTTGGATGCAAAAGATTCTATGTTCATAATCTTCTAAACGGAAATTCCAGAAGGTAGTTATGACAGTTATAAATTCTGATCATTTACTTCGAATAAGGGTAAACCCTCGCTTCATCCTAAAAGATGATGCGAGGAAATATCCAGATAGATCTATTATGAAAAAGGCTATTTAAATACTCACGCGATGTCAATCTGACAAAGCGAGAGGATCAATCTGTAATAGCAATAGACTTGATATCCATTTTACAGGGTATCAATTATTCACTTTTACTTCTTATACGTATATAACCCTTATCTATAAGTAGGAATTGAGTACCTCGCCGCATTCTTGCAGAAACTATCGCGAGGCATTCAGTTCTTTGTATAAATAAAATCTGGGGAACGTTCTTTGAATATTAACTCCCTCCACGCTGTACAGACATAGCGTGCGGAAAATTGGAATGTTCATAGTTTGAAACCCAAAATAGTTACTGCGAGCTATTTTGGACACTTATTTTGCAGAGTTATTTCTCAAATCCTTTTTCTTGGGAAAGTTATTTCCTAATTCTGTCTAGTTTCCAACGTATATTTTGGAAGCATCTTTGTCTTTTGATTAAGAGGATTCAAAACCCTCAACGTCTCTTTATACATATAATACTACATATACATATAATATTTTGGGATATTTCCCAGTATATGATGAGTAATCTTACTTCATGATTACAAATTCACAATTCATATGTGCAATACGTATTACTATTTACACTGGTACGCTGAGAGAGATGATGATATAGGTTTTCTCAAGCATTATTTACTCAGGACTGATAAAGAACAAACTTGTTCTTCAGTTGGGCATTTAGTACCTGTCGTTTAAAAGGGAAAGATGTTTCAAAAACCATCTTTTGTCCTAAAAATTAGTAGAGTATCAGGAAGATTAATTTCCGGGGTTCATGGTATTATAGTTATCACTATAAGCTATGAGTAGGAGATTAAACATTTCTCTTACAGTCTACTAATCCTGAGTTAAATCATGGATATTTGGAACTGTTTACAGAGATTTCTTGAGCTAAATCATTTATACAAATCTGAGTGGTCTGGATAAGTCAAGGAACTTGAATAGCAATTTCATCTTGATATACTTACAAGACTATTATTCCTTATGAATACTTGCAGGAATTACTCTGAAGAAATAAGTCCTATGAAAACATTGGGTGATAGATTTAAATATTAGCTTTTTCATTTGTTGCAGAGGACATCCAATACAGGATCATAAGATCTGTTTGATCAGGGTAATAAAAAGAACAACTTCAAGTTCAGATGAATATAGTATGATTTAGAAGTGACCTCGAGTTGTCAAAGGCTTAATCTGAGTCTGAAAGAAAAAGATTAAGTGACGATTCTGAAAGCTTTTATCACAGAAAGAGTCTGACAGATCATTCTGTGATGATAGTATTCCATGATTTCAGAGTTTAGAATGTCATGACACTGAATCATAAGTACCTGTCTTGGGAAGTGATTAAAGACATGAAGATTTGATTAAGTTGTGTAAAGGATTTTTCTATCTCAATGAACTTTCATTATGTTTTAGCCAATGAAGTATGATAATCTCATCATATGCCTATTTCATTTGATTTGGTTTGTAGCATCTTAAACACGTGAATAAGATCATAATGTTCTACATCATTTTAATTGTTTTCTTTACTACATTTACAGCTTCAAGCATTTACATTTCAGTAGTATTCTTTAGTAATCATCATTACAACATTCTTAAATCAAGAATAGAGACAGATTCTAAAGCTAATAATTCTATTAAAACACTTCTATCGTGTAACTCTCTTTTGAACGATCCCGACAATTAAAATAAATATTGCAGCTTGATACCGTGCGCTTTCGGTAGGAAAAACTAGGCAAGCTTTTTAACAGCCCTATAGGACTTATAGTGTAAAGGCTGTCGGGGGGCATTGCACCGGGGTTTTACCTCAAAGCTTCAAAGTGTAAACTTCAGATCATCTGTTTTGTAGATGTCCAGCGGTGCAGGAGCTATGATATGCGGGAGTGGAATGGTTTGGAGTCAGTGGGCATTACCAGGTGGGATGAAACAACTAATGGCATGGTGGATCGACCTTATACCTAGGAGGGGTCGTGAAGTGGCATGGAGGATGACGGGCTTAGCTATCACGTGGTCTATATGGAGGCATAGAAACGATGTTGTTTTCAAGGGGAAATCTTTTGACACTAAAGCGGTAGAAGCCGAAGTTAGATGGCGGGTTTGCTTTTGGTGGAAAGCTGCAATGGGAGGAGAGGAAGATAGAATTGCAAGTCTTAATGTTGACTCTCTGGGGACCTGTCAGCCACTAGGGGTCTGAGATCGATGGTGCCGAGGTGGGGGATCAGATGGGAATGGCCGGGATGGGGTGGTGGAAAGTGAATACGGATGGATCGTCTCTTAGGAATCCTGGGCCGGCGGGAATTGGTTTTGTTAGAAACACCGAGGGAGTCGTGATCTTTGGGCTATCGGAGGTCATTGGGTGGAAGGATTCAACCGAAGCCGAGGCCATAGCCATAAGTAGAGTTTGTACTGTGTTAGTGCGGGATCAAGGCATTCCATTGCCTAGATTGGTATTCGAATCCGACTCAATCAATGTGGTACGTTTGGATGGAGGAGCCCGGAAAATTCCCATGGAGACTCACCAATCTGTTGGCGCCCATTATGGCTATATTAAGATGTGGAGATGAAGTTAGAGTACAACACATTTTGAGGGAACAAAATGCACTTATGGATTATTGGGCAAGATGTGGGGCTAGGGCTGAGGTCCCATTGAAGTATGGTACTAGATTGATGTGAAAGAGCCAAAAATACTTGGTGGTGTTTTGAGCCGTAGGATGCGTGTGTGAATGTTTCTCTGTTTACTGCTTTGTCTGTTCAGAATCCTAGTGGAAGTGGGAAGTTTGTGGAGTTGTTGTCGAACTGTTGCTTTGCAATCCTCTTGGAAATAAAAGCAGTTTCTTCTCAAAAAAAAAAAAAAATTATAAGAAGAAAACTTCAAGGGGTTCAATTCCCACCCAGCTCATTATCCCTCCCCTCCATCCTCTTTGTAATTTGTGTGGCTTGGGCTCCCACACACCTTTACTGACACATAGGTGTCAATGTTTATCAACAAAAAAAAAAACTAAACCTAAATTTATTCATTTATACCAAATAAAATTAATTATAAATTTACTCAAAAATAATATTTATTAAATAAAATAATTAAAATTTAAATATTTATTATATATTAAATTGAATAAAAATATATATAATTCCACATATAAAATAGAAAATAAATATTTTAATTACTAGTAATACAGTATTTATTTATTACATTATACAATCAAGTAGCCCAAAAAAATATACAATACAAAGTTAAGGAGGAGGAAACCAGAGGAAATGAATAGAAAATTCAATCAATCATGGTAAACTTGTAAACAATCAACAACTCAGTTTAATAATCCTCATATAATTCAAACCCGAATTTCAACAATTAATATCCAATAATCACTCTACTCTATTTTGCAGAATTCCCAAAATAATTTCCAATTATACAATTTAACAACTTCTGAAAGGAAAAAAAAATCCAACCAAATTATAAAATCCCCAAATTGTGAATTTAGTAACTAAAACTGTAGTAACTAATGAATTTCGGTCATTAAAATTGTGGTAGCAAATGAATTTCGATCGCAAATTCAGTCGCTGTAACAACTTTAGTGACCAATTTTACCAAAAATTTTCGATCCCTAGAACAGAAAATTCTTATAGTGCATAAATCGAGAATCCCAAATGTAAAATACTATAATCCATCATTTTCCCCAATTTATTCAACAATTAATTAATGAGCTCCCCAAATCAAAATTCCATAACATTATAACGTGTTTTAAACAATAAAACCCACCAATTTAACCACCGTCGTTGCTTCCATCTCACCACGCACCACCACATTGGATGTCGCCGGCAGCCATCACACAATTAATTGATTATCAGGATGTTACAGGAGTACTACTTTGATGATCAACTTTGTTGGGTGAATCGGCTTTCCTGTAATGGTTATAATTTTGCATGTTTTGACTGAATCCCTGATTTGAATGAACCTTTGGAGAGAAGAAAATTTGTCCGGCTGTTATTTGCTTGAGCATCGTCTGAAACTTATTTATAGCATTTATGTTGTTTTTAGTTTGTATTGTTGAATTGAATGTGAGATTTCTGGTTAGAGTTTTCTGAGTAATCATTTTTTCACCCGGAGAAATCATATATATATATATATACTTGTATTGTTTTCTTAAACAAAATAGAGATGATTGAGCTTCCATGGATGAGTGGTGGTGATTTGGAAATTGAAAGATTGTATAATTGGGACATATACTTATATGAATTGTAGTATTATTGTAGTACTAGATTATAGTATGATTCTTTGACTCTGTGTTTTATAAGTGTCGTCATTGCTGTTAGTCTGATTGGGTGCATTTTGTTTCTATTTGTTTTCAGGACAAAATAATCACTTTCCATTTATAAATAATGTTAAATCTCTCTCTCTCTCTTAATTAATTAATGTAGCTCCAGACTATTAATTATTACGATGTCTTATATGTTACAAGTAGTCGTGAGAAGTCAAAGGAATCCCCAGTTGGTGATGCTCCACGGCAATCCAGTTTCTGTAATGGCAAAACAATTGCCAGCAGGTATAGGCAGCGCTAAAAATGATGTGTAGCCCTTTGTAAAGTGATGTACTTCGTATAAGCCTTATAAAGTGATGTATAGACGGTAGTTAGTTTTTTTTTTATTAGTTTTTGGTTCATAACCTCAATCCATCATTTTTTTATACTCACACATCATTTCATATACACATACACATCACTTTTGAATGTGCCACCACCTACAGGCCGCCAGCACCCAAACGATTTCCGCTCCATGGCATGCAGTTTACTTTCATGGACTCTTTCTTGTCCCTTAATTAATTTGTGATTCTCCCAGACATGATCGACAGTCTGAAACCATCATCCCTCTTGGCTCTAAACCTTGGCTTCTTCAATATACAATGATAGTATTATTTATTGGAAAAAAGGCCAAATATATCCGTTTTGTTTAAAAGAAAGCCAAATCTATCCTTTTTCTATTTTATACCGAATTTATCCTCTACATATGCTAATTATATCCGGAAATATCCTAAATTCACTAATCGTGGAATGCCTACTGACGTGGTAATAAATTAACTTAAACCCTACACGCTGGATCGAATTTGAAGTGTGTCTCAATTAGGGTTGGGGAAAAATACCGAATATACTGCATACCACACATACCATATCGAAAGTACCGAAAATATCGAATTTTTTGGTATACCGTAATTTTCAGTATGGTATCATACCGTACCGTAAGATTTCGGTACGGTAACAGTATAAATTTTTTGATACCGCGGTATACCGCTACCGTACCGAACATTGGTATATACCACGGTATCGGTATATACCGCGATACCGTTATATACCGTAATATCGGTATGTTGGTGTAACACCCCGGTTTTTGGTCACCCAGGTCGGGATGTCACCGCCACACCTCCCTAGCAAGACGCGGTTTCTCCGGGCTCACTAAAGAGATGCAAGGCTAGGTATTGCAGTATTTAAAACATTTAAAAACCATTCAAGTAGCTCATTCAATATATAATTCAAAATAAATATTATAATGCAGCGGAATAATAGTATCTATGTATAAGTATTGCAGCGGAAAATGTAAATAGGGCCAACATGACCAAAACACGGGTTAAACATGCCCGTTCATACTATAGTCTAATGCAAAAACCAAAATGCTAAATGTTCCCAGAAATCCAATTGCATGTAGTGCCATGCTCATTCCACATATTCTATAAGGAAAAAGGAAATAAAATGGTTAGGTCAGCACAACTTGCTGAGTAAGTTAACACAGACGTGATCGTGGGGTTTCAAAGACATTAATTAATATTTAAATAAAAGCATGATAATAAATCATAAATAATTCAATTTAATTATCTAACTAATTTGCATAATTAATTCATGGCACTAATCAATAATAAATTTATCATAATTTAAATAAAAGCCATAATTAATTTAAATAAAGCATTTAAAAATTTAAAAGGACAATAAATAAATATTTAACTATCCCCATTACACCCAAGATTTAGTATTTCAAGTATTTCACGATTGCATCACAATCTCGTCAAGTCTAGCCGGAAGCCGGCGGCCGCAGCCGTATCTGCCATACCCAGTACCACTCCGGAGCCTCGGGAAACCCATGTGGATATTCACGAGAGTGTAGACCATATATCTCATGCCATTTTGGCAACATATCTCAAAATTTCGCGAGGGTCACCATCGTCCATAAAGGCACGAAGTGAATCGTTAGTAGGGCACCCTGCAGAGCACTCACCCCCTAATATTAAAAGATCAAGTTTGTAAAGGGGATTTCCTAAATTTCAGATTTCATGTATTTATTTCGAAGAGTCTTCTACTCGTTTAAACCTTAAAGGCTAGTTTCACCGTTTCATCAAGATTTCAAGATTTGACTCGGTCAATCACAGTTTACTTCAAAATTCATTAAAAATCGAGTTTAAATCCAAAAATTCTGAAATTTGACCAGTGACTCGAAAACACATAGATGAACAAGTTTTATGTTTTACGTTTTTCAATCCGAGATACGGAAGTAGGTGAAAAACGTTAATCTCTAACAGGATAATATTCTGTCCGAAAATTTTAACACCAGTTTCAAGATTTCAAGATCTACCATAGCAAACTAACTCCAAATTTGATGAAATTTTATAGAGAGATACCTAAGACATATATCTACAACTTTCATGTTCGGCTAAAATTCTAAATTGGTCTAGATCTAATGTCAAAAACGTCTACAAGTTCGGACCTATGTTCTGTCCAGATTTCAAGATTCAAATTCAAGCAGTTCGGTTTGAGATCGAATTCAGATATCAAATCATAACGAAAAATTATAAAATTTTTATAGTAGGTAGATTAACGTCTTAGGAACGTTTTTTGTGTTTTAAATCTTTTCATTTGAACAGGTTTAAGGGTTTGGAAAAATCAAGCAAAAATGCTGCGCCGTTAAAGATTTCGTTTTGACAGATTTTACGTTCTTGGTTTAAAGCGTCAGATCAAGTGTATTTTAAATCCTCCCAAAACCATAGTAAGATTAACTTACTGATCTTTGGGCGTCCGGGATCGTCGATTCGGAGGCGTGGCTTCCAGTCCACCCTTTATCTTCTCCGTTCGTCGGGTTCTTCGTTCTAGATCCGATTCGTGGTGTCGAAAGGAAAAAGATTAAGTTAGGATTCGTTTTCCAATCAAGATTATAAAGAAACGAACGGATCAGAACTTACCACAACGTTAGAGATCTCCCGATTTTCGTCCAAAACAGTCCTCGCCTTGGTTTCGTGCCTCCGACGACTCCGGGATTAGGGTTTTCGAACGTAGAGAGAGTTGTAGGGTTTTGAAAAGTGTTCGGGGCTGCCAAGAGGTGTTATTTATAGATAGGCACGACCTAGGGACGTCCAAGGTCGGCCTTGGTGAGTCTTGAGCCGAAAGGATTTCAACCGAAGTCGGAAAATCCGGATTCGGGCGAGTGAATCTCGCAACCGGCGAATTTGTCGAGTGGCGCGGTCTCGGCGCGCCGAGTAGCCAATCACCGCGCGGCCACCGCGCGGCCCACGCCTGGACTTCGGTCCGGGCGGGTCGTGCGATCCGTCGGACATTTCCTCATCTCTTTCGGACTTCTATCCCTCTATGTTCTCGGATTCGGATTTCCGGGATATTTTCGGGCTCCTAGTTCCTACCTTAATTCTTACTCGGGTCTAGATTTAATATTGGCCTCGAATTCTCGAGTCCATTAGTGTCGGTTATACTTGTACAATTTATTTGATTAATTCCATCTTTGGCTTTACGGGTATTGGAAATTAAACTCCATTTCCCATTTCCTTATCTATGTATTATGTTTATTCATTTATCTATTTATTTTTATTTATTTTATTTATTTATTTATTTATTTTATGTTGCAAAATTCTCGGGTATTACAGTTGGTATATAGCGAAAGTTCGGTATGCCGGTATATACCGCAATACCGGTATGTCGGTATGTAGTGAATGTTCGGTATGTCGGTATATACCGCGATAAGGTATGTCGGTATAGCGGTATATACCGAACTTACCGGAATGTTGGTATGGAAACGATATGAAAATATTTCATACCGAAACTTTCGGTATACCGAAATGTTCGCTATGGCAACTGTATGAAATTTTCCATACCGTAAAGTTCGGTAAGGTATACGGTACGGAGAATTTTTTTCGGTATGATACCGTACCGAAAATTACGGTATATCGAAAATTTCGATATTTCTTTTTTCGATACGGTATGTGCGGTATGCGGTATACTCGGTATTTTTCCCCAGTCCTAATTGAGAGACACTTCAAATCCCATCCAGCGTGTAAGGTTTAAGTTAATTTATTGCCACGTCAGCAGCGATTCCACGATTAGTGAATTTAGGATATTTCCGGATATAATTAGCATATGTAGAGGATAAATTCGGTAATAAAATAAAAAAAAGGATATATTTGGCTTTTTTTAAAACAAAACGGATATATTTTGCCTTTTTTCCATTATTTATTGGTAAGCGAAATGTACATGTCCTTGTAGTTCTATATATGCCTCTCAGCTGAGAAATTAATTATAGAATATCCTTTATTATTCAGTTTTTGTGCTCGATCTTAATTACTTTATTTTCTTGGAATTCCAGTTCACATGCACCAGCTTGCCACTGCCACCAGTTTTCAGTTTATCACCATATATTATACTACTACTACCAGATAATAAACAATAATAATGCTGATGAGTGCACCAATTAATTAGTGGAGTAACAAAATGGCTAGCTATATGAAGTACTTCGTAGTAGTACTAAAGTAATTGATTCAGATTTCATGGGATAATTAATTTCATAAAAAAGTTTGTCCTACCTAGTTATTATATACTTATATCGTATAGGTCGTAAGATTGTGGTCTCGTGGGAGCAAGAAACATGTAGTATTAAAACAATACTACTACTATGTTAAAGATCAATGCAAACTTAATAATGTTATAAATGTTATTAAGTGATAGAATATTCTAGAATATTAGAGAAATTAGTGTGTGAGTATAATTATCTAGAAAATTGTAGTAATATTTTAGAATATTCTAGAAATATGGAGAAAAGGAATTGTGTAGAAAAGTTGTGAGTTTAGTGTATAGTGGAGAGTTGAGTGAAGAGAGTGAGTTGAGTAGTATTGTGAAGTGTTGAGTAGTGAGTGTTGAGTGGTGAGTGTTAAAGGAGTGAAGAGTGTTATAATTGTGTTGTGTATTTATAAAAGTGTTCTTTTTATTTAAGTCTCTCGGTTAAGCCTTGGTTTGTTAAATTCTTGGTGCACTTGTTTTAGTTATATGGTCGGCCCTGCCGCCTAACTAATATATGGTCGGTTATACCGCCTAATGATATATGGTCGGCCCTGCCGCCTAAGTATCCTTGTGCACTAAGAATTTTAGTCAAAGGCTAACCAACATTAAAGCGTTGGTGTTGTGTGAGTGAATTGTCATAGGTCCTCTATAGTGTGTGTGTTTGTGTTGGTATCAGAGCTTATTTTTTCCCAACAATTGGTATCAGAGCCGGATGTGTGCTAGCTGTGGGTTTGCTCTTGCCACGCAGAGATCAAAGAGGGCCAAGCGCTTGTATGCCGAAGGGCGAAAGGCTTGCCAAGCGCTCGCATCGCAGAGGCGAATAGAGTAGGCAGGAAGCCGTATCAATCGAGGAGGCAAGCGTTTGTGCCATGGGAGAGTAGGCAGGCACCCAATGAGTATGAGATCGAGACGGGTGGCCAAGCGCTCGTGAGCATGAGATGAGTAGGCAGGAAGCTTACGTGGAAGCCTATTGAAACCTTCAATCAGTATGGGATGGTCGGAGTTTAGCAGTGGGCCAAGCGGGAAGCTTTCCAAGCGCTCATAGAAGGGCAAAAGCAGGCAACAGTGAAAGTTCGCCATGCGCCCGACACAAGTGGGTGGAATGCCGGAAGAAGTCCGTATAGTCATGCAGAGGGGGCCAGGCAGGAGGCCATTGATGCTCGGACTGCGACTAAGGCGGAGGCATGCTACGTTGTGTGGGAGGCTACGGGAATTGCACACAACCCTCGAAGAGAGAGGGATGAAGAGACGGGTACTCCCCAGCATGCACGAGGACGTGCATCGATTCGGCTGGAGGAGAATGTGAGCCGGCGCCGGTCCGGCACGAGCGAGATGCTTACTGGTTGCGCGAACATGTCGGAAGGGATCAGCATTAATGAGTTGTGCTTGGACCACGGCGGTAGTCTATCGAGAGGATAGGCGCACCGTCGGGTTTCGCACTGGTTGGGAGCTGATCCCGTTCCCCTGATGAGGCCACGGGAGGCCGAAACCAGTGAAGCATCGGAGATGAGAAAGGCTGAACCTCGGGTGTCCGAAGAGTATCGAGGGAACCCGAGGTGCCGCACGGGCGATGTCCGAGACGGAGCGGTCACCCCGTGACAGTTGGTATCAGAGCACCAGGTTCCGAACCGCTAGTGGAGGAAAGCTTCTGTAAGTGTTGGACACTTACATCGACTCGTCAACAGCAAGGGGAGACTCTGCCGGAGCACAGTTTGGAACTGTGAAAGTTGAGTGGTCTGGGACCAAGCCTACGTGACGTTGGACGTCGTTTAAGATGGCAGATCTTGCAAGCACGAGCAGTGGAATCAAGAAGCTCAATAGCCATAACTATGGTTATTGGCAGACTTGCATAGAATCTTACCTTCATGGTCAAGATTTGTGGGAGATCGTCGCCGGTAGCGATACTACTCCTCCACCACAAGAAAATGCTGAAGCCTTGAGAAAATGGAAAATCAAGGCGGGGAAAGCTCTGTTCATATTGAAGACTACAATTGAGGAGGACCTGTTGGAGCACATCCGGGATGTGAAGACACCTAAGGCAGCCTGGGAGACTTTGGAAAAGTTATTCTCAAAGAAGAATGAAGCACGCCTCCAGCTCTTGGAAAATGAGCTCGCGGGAATCTCACAAGGTAACCTCACAATCTCTCAATATTTCACAAAGGTAAAATCTATTTGCCGAGAGATATCTCAACTCGCCCCTGAGGAGAACATAAGTGAGGCAAGGATGAAAAGAATTATCATCCACGGTCTAAGGCCCGAGTATAACGGATTTATAGCCGCCGTGCGAGGATGGCCCACTCAACCATCACTCATAGAGTTGGAGAATTTGCTGGCTAACCAAGAGGCATTAGCTAAGCAAATGAATGGAGTCACCATAAAAGGAGAAGACGAGGCCCTCTTCACTCACAGGAAGAAAGCCATGAATCGGACACAAAATGTGACGAAAGAAAGGTGGACTCATGGAGGCAATGGTCATCCAAATGCAAGAAGTAACACCACAGGGGGAGTTCGGCAAGGAAAAGGATACCACCATCAACAACATGAGGAGAACAATACAAAGAAAAATGGTGAATGCTTCAATTGTGGCAAGAAGGGTCACTTTGCTCGAGACTGTAGATTTCCAAGGAAGCGAACCTTCCAAGGAAACATGGCCACCACAAGAGACGAAACAAAAGAAGTTACTTTGGATGCATCCATCAGTGAGAAAGAATGGGATGCCGAAGCTGGATTTTCAATTGGAATCGATGAGGACGAGATAGAGAAAGACATGGAGGATCAAGCTTTTGCTGCCACTATGAAGACAAAGTTAAACTACAAAGATAACTGGATCGTCGATTCTGGGTGCTCAAATCATATGACCAACGACGAGAAGAAGCTACACGACATGGATGAATATAAAGGAAAGAGAGTCGTGTTGACAGCCAACAATTCAAGGTTGCCTATTTCACATATTGGAAAGACAATAATTCCAAAAGATGGCTCTCACCAGCTCCAGCTCGAGAAGGTGTATCTTGTCCCTGGCCTGAAGAAGAATTTACTATCAGTATCGCAGTTGACAGCAGAGGGGAAATATGTGCTGTTTGGGCCCGAAGATGTGAATGTGTTCCAGAAAATGAAGGTGGTTGGCAATCCAATTATGCAAGGAAGAAAAATAGAGTCAGTCTATGTGCTATCTGCAGAGACAGCATACGTGGACAAGACTCGTAAGAATGAGACGGTTGATCTCTGGCATGAACGTCTTGGGCATGTGAGCTACAACAAGTTGAAGGAGATGATGAAGAAACAAATCGTAAAGGGGCTCCCTCAACTTGATATCATCACAAATACCGTATGTGCCGGATGTCAATTTGGCAAAGCTCATCAATTGCCATTCAAAGAGTCGGAGCATCGTTCCATGACACCATTGGAGCTCATACACTCAGATGTTTTTGGCCCGGTAAAACAAGCATCAATTGGAGGCATGAAGTATATGGTGACATTCATTGATGACTACTCAAGGTATGTGTGGGTGTACTTTATGAAGGAGAAGTCGGAGACCTTTATGAAGTTCAAAGAGTTTAAGGAGAAGATAGAAAGTGAACTCAGTGAGAAAATTCAGTGTCTACGCACGGATAATGGAAGAGAATATTTGTCGACTGAGTTCAATGTCTACCTTGAGAAGCACAAGATCAGACGGCAACTCAGCTGCCCTAATACTCCACAACAAAACGGAGTAGCGGAGCGCAAGAATCGTCACCTTGCAGAAACATGTCGAAGCATGCTCCATGCTAAAAACGTTCCAGGAAGATTTTGGGCTGAATGTATGAGGACGGCATCATACCTGATCAACAGGCTTCCACAAGCAAATCTGGGATTTGTTTCTCCGTACGAGAAGCTATGGAGGATTAAACCAACCGTCGGTCATTTCAAGGTGTTTGGATGTGTATGCTACGTCTTCGTGCCAGATCACCTACGGAGCAAATTTGATAAGAAGGCCATTCGATGCATTTTTGTCGGCTATGATGACTCAAGAAAAGGATGGAGATGCTGTGATCCAACTACAGGGAAGTGTCATACTTCCAGAAATGTGGTGTTTGATGAAGCTTTCTCGTGGTGGACACCTGAAAAGGTCGAGCTCCCAGAATCGCATGACTTAGAGGAGGATTCAGAAGAAAAAGATGGAGGTGAAGAGCATACATCGGATTCGAGTAAAGAACGAGAAAGACAACCTACCAAAGATAAGAGTCCATGGAAGACCGGTATACATCAACCTACATCCGATGAGTTCTCTCCAAGCCAAAATGAAGAAGGCGAGCATGTACAACAATTGCGAAGGTCGACAAGGCTAAGGCAACCTAATCCAAGGTATGCCAATGCTGCCCTTGTGGATGAATCTACACCTATTGAGCCTTGTAGTTATGAAGAAGCGGCGCAGAGCCAAGAGTGGCAGAAAGCCATGGAAGAGGAAATGAAAGCATTGGAAGAAAATCAAACATGGGACTTAGTTCCCAAACCAAAAGATGTGAAACCAATATCTTGTAAATGGGTGTACAAGGTGAAGACTCGACCAGATGGCTCCATTGAAAGGTATAAGGCTCGACTTGTTGCTCGAGGTTTCTCACAACAATATGGGCTAGATTATGAAGAAACATTTAGCCCGGTGGCAAAGATCACAACAATTCGAGTCCTACTAGCTTTGGCGGCTAGCAAGTCCTGGAAGTTATGGCAGATGGATGTCAAGAATGCCTTTCTATATGGAGAACTTGACAAGAGCATTTATATGGAGCAACCAAGAGGCTTTGAGAGCAAGACCCGCCCTGAGTATGTCTACAAATTGAAGAAGGCACTCTATGGCTTGAAGCAGGCTCCGAGAGCTTGGTACGGGAAGATCGGTGAGTTCTTGATACAAAGTGGTTTTACAGTTGCTCCTTCAGATTCGAGTTTATTTGTGAAAGAAGATCGGGGAAAGCTAGCTATAATATTAGTATATGTCGATGACTTAATCATCACGGGGGATCATGGCGAGGAGATCCAGAGGACAAGGGAAAATCTCTCCATCAGATTTCATATGAAGGAGCTTGGAGAACTCAAACATTTTCTTGGACTCGAAGTAGAGCAGACAAGTGAAGGCTTATTTCTGGGACAACAGAAATATGCACGGGATCTTTTGCAGAAGTATGGAATGCTTAACTGCAAGCCCATCGCAACTCCTATGGACCATAATGAAAAATTGCGAGCCGATGATGGGAAAAGTTTAGAAGATGTTACCATGTATCGACAGCTAGTCGGAAGTCTTATATATCTCACGCTAAGTCGACCAGACATAGCATATGCAGTTGGAGTGGCTAGTCGATACATGAGCAAACCAAAGAAGCCTCATCTCGATGCAGTGCGACGTATCTTGAGGTACGTTAAAGGCACCATTGATTTTGGCATTTTATATAAGAAAACAAAGGAATGCCATGTGACAGGATATTGCGATGCCGATTATGCTGGAGACTATGATACGCGACGGTCGACAACTGGGTATCTATTTAATCTTGGATCGGGAGCAGTATCATGGTGTAGTAAGAGACAACCCACAGTGTCGTTGTCAAGCACCGAAGCGGAATATCGATCGGCAACATCGGCAACACAGGAAAGCACTTGGTTGAAGCGACTAATGGAAGATCTTCATCAACCAACAAATTATCAAGTAAAGCTTTTCTGTGATAATCTATCAGCCATACGTTTAGCATAGAATCCAGTCTTCCATGCAAGGACAAAACATATAGAAGTGCACTATCACTATGTTCGCGAAAAAGTGCTAGAAGGGGAGATCGAGATGGTACCAACAAAGACAGATGAACAAGTTGCAGACATCTTCACGAAGAGTTTAAGTAAATCCAAGTTCGAAAAATTCAGAGAAGCACTCGGAATGATCTGCAAATCAACCATGGAATGAAGTTTGCATTGAGGGGGAGTGTTAAAGATCAATGCAAACTTAATAATGTTATAAATGTTATTAAGTGATAGAATATTCTAGAATATTAGAGAAATTAGTGTGTGAGTATAATTATCTAGAAAATTGTAGTAATATTTTAGAATATTCTAGAAATATGGAGAAAAGGAATTGTGTAGAAAAGTTGTGAGTTTAGTGTATAGTGGAGAGTTGAGTGAAGAGAGTGAGTTGAGTAGTATTGTGAAGTGTTGAGTAGTGAGTGTTGAGTGGTGAGTGTTAAAGGAGTGAAGAGTGTTATAATTGTGTTGTGTATTTATAAAAGTGTTCTTTTTATTTAAGTCTCTCGGTTAAGCCTTGGTTTGTTAAATTCTTGGTGCACTTGTTTTAGTTATATGGTCGGCCCTGCCGCCTAACTAATATATGGTCGGTTATACCGCCTAATGATATATGGTCGGCCCTGCCGCCTAAGTATCCTTGTGCACTAAGAATTTTAGTCAAAGGCTAACCAACATTAAAGCGTTGGTGTTGTGTGAGTGAATTGTCATAGGTCCTCTATAGTGTGTGTGTTTGTGTTGGTATCAGAGCTTATTTTTTCCCAACATACTATACATAAATACAATATCTTTTTTTTAGGTGAATACCAGGGTATCCTCAGACTACATTGGACCCAAGACTAATCCCTCGAGGATCTGTAAGGGCAATTAAGGGCGCCTCTCCCAAAGCAGTTTTCTGCATACACAAGGTTCGAACCCGAGACCTTGCTTAAGCGACTAGAGCCCCCATCCATTCAAGCCAACTGCTGTTGGTATAAATACAATATCTTTGAGTCTTGAATATCATGAAATTATATAATGAAGGGATTCTATACATTAATTAGCGGCACTATTGGACATTTTCTTTATTTTTTTTTTCCTTTCTTTCTTTCTTATTCAAGAGAAAATAATACTAGTAAACCGAAAGACTTGGTATAAGTAAGTAAAAGAATTTTAGGATGCAATTGTGAATATGGATGGGGAGATTGGAGAGTGCATGATGAGTCTCTGTCGACGACTTCTTGACTGCGTTACTTGACTTGATTCAATTCTTCTTTATTAACCTTTTAATTCCTCAATCTCGGTCGTCGTTTCTTATGTTTTCTTCTTTCTTTCCACTATACGACAAACCTTACAATTTTATTACTATAGCATTGTTTCACAATTTCATACTACCAGTCTACCATGAAGAGTACGTAGTACAGACCAATTCATTTGCTATAGTATTTTCTTTGGAGTGGAAGAATTTTTAGAGTACTTTTGAAGTACGAGTAAATTTAGGAGATAGAAATCTTTCAAAGGAGTTTTTTAGGGTTCAAATCATAAATTTTTTACGTGGCTTGATCAGTCCCATATCCATATCAACTCAACTGATATTGATCGCTATTTTAAGACCTTTTTTTTTTTTTTTTTTTTTTTATAAGTTCGGTTGAGAATCAACGACACTATTATCTAGTCCATTGGGCCCGCCGACTAATCTAGTGCGAAGGGAAATTTTAACATTAACGTGGTTTCATCCCTTCCCAATCATCGTGACGGGAATCGTACCGTATTCTTACATATCATGTTCATCGAGAATTACAATTAGACGAACTAATGATTGATGTATTTTATTATTGGGTTGTATATAAAAAATAAAAAAAAAATTGTTAAATTCTATATGTCTATGTATGTTTTCATTCTGTTTTTAATATACACATGATTTGTGTCACAAGTCTTAAACCTTGGCAAGTGAGTTTTAACTTATGGACCAAGTCTTTAATTTTTTATTTTATTATTGTTGAAAGTTTGAATTTTTATACAATCTATATTATTTCCTTTACTCCTTAGTAGGAGTAATTTGTTTGGGTTAAACTCTAATAAAATTTTGTAAAACAAAAGACCAGGTAAAGGCCAAAGTATTTACTGAGGTTCTTCTCAGTCGTTGATCCGACTTAGGAATCATTGATATGGGTAAAATAGTAAATTACTACTATTACGGATTCAAATGTGTTTTAGTATCTGATAGGAATTTGCAAATCATATGAAGTAGGAGTATATTATTTCGCGATCGTTGTTAAAATTAAATTTAGCATGTTTGAGACTGGTTCGTCATCGCCTTAAACAACTTCTGTTTCGTCAATAAACATTAAGTTCAATATTATAAAATATATACAGTAGTTGTTTTCTACAAAACATATAGCTGAATTTAGGATAATTAATGCCTATGAATTTGCATACCGTTATAAATGAATCTGGCTATCAAAATAGAATAAGTTCTGAAATTAATTGTAGTTGGTTACTTATCTATCTATATAATAAATCTTGAATACTTTTTAGCTTGAGCAGATTCTTTTGTCCTGATTAAATTTAATTTATCCTTCTTAATTTTAAAGGGTTAATTAGTCATTATATGCTCATTTTTAGACTGGGTTCACACGTAATTTGCTGACTAATTACACATCATCGGACACATCATCAATATCTATATTTAGAAAATAAATCTATCTATTAATATAACAAAATCTTGAGAAAATCTTCATATATATTTTAAAAAGATATAATTGATTAAAAATATATATACATTATTTGATTGTATACATAATATTTTAAAAAAATATTAATATTATAATATTATTAAATAAATTTAATTAGGTTAAAAATTTGTCTGGAAAATATATAATCATATATCAATACAAGGAATACAATAATCATATTTTAGATAAAAATATTTCATTGAGAATATGATGTAAACATTATATTGACCCTATAAATATTGACTAATATAAAATGACTAATAACCTAAATTTTTTTATACCATATATTCTAAACAAATTCTACATAAATTTTTTTCTTTTTAAAGAAGAAAAGAAAGAAAAGGAAAAAAAGACTAAAACACATCATAGTTTAATTATTAGACATAATATCATTAATCCAGTAATCCTCATCTATTTCAGTATAAAATAAAAATATATATAAAATTCGGATTAAATTGTTATACAATTTTTTTCTAAATAAATAATTTGTACTGTAAAAGAATATAAAAAGTATATTAGTATAAATAGTTTAGGGTTGTAGCAATATTTTTATCCAGAAAAGCTCTAATATTAAGTGATCATGTTATCAAAACATGGTATAAAACATATGAATTCAATCAAACATCATTTAACATTTTATTTTTCACAAAGAATAGGCTAAAGTAAAGAATTAAAAATAAAATATAACTACAAAATTATGAAGTTTGGCCATTTATACCCTTAAATATTTTTTTGACAAAAAATACATCCAAACTTTATTTATTTTAAAATTTATACCCTTCTACCTTTTAAAATATCAAATTAGACTTCATCAATTCAAAAAATATCTCATTTTGGTCCTAAGAATTTGGAAAAAATCTCATTCCACCCATTCACTTTTGAAAAGTTACGTATTAGCATAAGAATTTGAAAACAATATACAGTATTTAGTAATTAATTTTCCCTTTTAACTTAAATATAAAAAATATAGTTAACTAATAAATAAAAATTATACTATTTAATATGATAAAATAATATACAATGAATGATAAATCAAATTAAATGTATTGTAATATCTTTAAAAACAAATCACAACAAAAATTTAAAATATACTTCCTCCGTTCCTTTTTAATTGCCACGGACCCACATTTCACGCAATCCAATACACATTTTTAATCCTTAATAACTCAAATTGCATACGAGGAAAAATTATAAAAATTTGATATTCTAAATCTATGCGATTAGACGAATCCAACAAGATCTCAATTGACTATATTTTATCTTCTATAATTGTATGAAAAAGTCGAATCAAATTTACTCAATGAACAGTGACAAAACACCATCCGTGTCAATTAATTAGGAACGGAGGAAGTATTACGTAATAAAATATAAGTTTTAAATGTTGAAACGATTACAATAAAGTATAAATAATATTTTTTTTTTAAAAACTTTGGTGATAATAGTCAAAATGTACAACATATTAGGAAGTAAACTAATATGTAGTATTTTTTAGAACCTTAATAATGCAAAATATACTCTATCAGTTCCTGTAATACCGTCCCATAACTTTTGGGCATGGTATTTTAGATATAATGGGTTATTATGGTAAAGCGGATTAATTAGTTGATGCGATGTTTTAGTTGATGTTTATGGAGTAAGTTTTTTCTAAAAAGGCAAATGTGACAATTGTAGTGAGACGACATACCAAAAAGGAAAGTGAGACGGAATTAGTGGGACGGATGGAGTAATTTTTCTAATTTTGAATAGTTAAGGGGTATTTATTTTCCACCTGCTCTCATCATTTTAGATATGAAAGAAAACTATATATATTTAATTTTTTAATAGTAAAAATTTATTTTATATCATGTCCACTTGGGTTTGAATTTCCTTCATTCATTTTATTATCTCATTTATTTTTCTTTTAATTTTTTATTGCACACATTCCAACCACTATTAAACAAACGACTTTGAATCTCATGTAATCCAAAAACACAATATTATCATTTTATATCTCATATTTGTTCAACACCCGTATGTAGTGGGCGAAAAAATCTAGTAAGATATGATAGGTGAATAGGATAAAGATCAAAATAGTTCCATAAACGTATTTTTAATTTCATAGGAGAGCCAAACTCCTATCGATTGGCTGGAGATGCGCGCGGGAGGGTTACCGGTAGCTGGCTCGCTCACACGCTGGGGGTTGGATTGTTGGAAATAAATGGCTCTTTAAAGGTGTGAATGGGAGTGTATCCCACATTGGATAGAGAAGGAAAAGTTCTTCCCTATTTATATAGGAATACACTTTATAGAGGTTTGAAGAAATAAATAATATTATACTCCATGGGCTACGTGCGCGCAGGGGGGGGGGGGGTGCAAACCCGAGCCCAAAAGGCTTGGTTCGTATGCAAGCGCGACCTGCGGACATGAATGCCGGACCGAAAAAGCCTTGGGCATCGCGGGCCTGATCAACCCGGTTTTTGCTTCTTTGAGCTTTAATTATTTTTATTTATTTCTTTGAATTTGAATGGAAGTAGCAGCATTCAAACGGAAAGCTGCAACCTTTGGCACAGAGTTTCGAATTCAAACAGAAAGGCGCAAATTCAAATGAAGGGATACATATTCAAATGAATGGATGCGTATTCAAAATGAATGGCTGCGTATTCAAACGAATGGATGCGTCGTTTCATTGAAACAACACAACTCTCGGTCTTCTATAAATAACCAACTGCCATGCTTCATTCAATCAATCCAAAAAATCCAACACTCAACGCATTCATAAAATAGTTCTAGTTCGCCGACGAGAATCTGTTGTATCCTGGGAAACAGTTGCACCGATACGCGGGTAATACTGCTTTAAGAAAATCGTTGAACAACGATCCTCATATTCGAACAACAATAACTGCGTCTTTGAAGTTTATAACTCCATTTTCCTAACATTCTTAAAACAATATTTTGATACTTCGAAATACGCTATGGCCGATTCATCCTCGAACAACAATGTTGTAAACGGTGAGAAGAACCAGACACCCACTGCATCCAATGTTGCTGCCCAAGCATTCCCAACTAGTCACGTCGATAAGCCGGAGAAGTTCACTGGTGTGGTGACAACTTTCAAACGTTGGCAGCCAAAGATGCTTTTTTACTTGACCACGCTCAATCTGGCGAGATGCTTGAAAGAGGAAGCTCCGAAAATTCTAGAAGGTAACGCTGATTCTGAAACCCTACATGCTGTTGAGGCTTGGAACCACTGTGATTTTCTTTGTCGGAATTATATTTTGAATTATGTTCACGATTCATTATATAATGTCTACTGTGAGTATAAAACCACAAAAAGAATTATGGGAATCACTCTATTGAAAATATAAATCAGAGGATGTCGGCTCAAACAGATTTGTGGTCGGACGTTTCCTCGATTATAAAATGATCGACTCAAAGACAGTGATAAGCCAAGTGCAAGAGATACAAATCATAATTCACGAAATCCTTGCTGAGGGCATGGCGATAGGCAAAACTTTTCAAGTGGCTGCCATCATCGAGAAGTTGCCACTGGCTTGGAAGGATTATCTCAAGCACAAACGAAAGCAGATGTCTTTGGAAGATCTGATTGTTAGACTTCGCATTGAAGAAGACAACAGAAAATCCGAACCAATTGTGACAAATGCTGAGGCGAAGATCAATACAATTGAACATGGAAAAGGCTCCCAAGGCAAAGACAAAAATAAAGGAAAACTCGGAGCTACCGGTGGTGTAACAAAGAAGAAATTCCAAGGGAAGTGCTTCAGTTGTGGAAAACAAGGCCATCTATCTGCTGAGTGTCGTCTTCCTAAGAAGCAAACCGAGGCCAACTTGGTGACGACTGTCGCAAATGAATTAAAGGATATAAACCTCGTTGCCATCGTGTCCGAGGTAAAGATGATTGAATCCAATCCGAAGGAAGGGTATATTGATTCCGGGGCCACTAGGCATATATGCAGCCAAAGAAGCCACTTTTCGACCTTTGAACCTGTTCAAGGAGAAAAGGTCTATACAGCAACCTCGGTAGTGGCGGATGTTCAAGGGAAAGGAAGATAAAGCTGAAGATGACTTCCGGAAAGGTTCTAACGCTGAAGGATGTCTTGTTTGTGCCAGAAGTTCGCAAGATTCTTGTGTCCAGATACATGCTGAACAAAGGTGGCTTTAGGGCCGTGTATGAGTCCGACAAGGTTACTTTGTCAAAGTCTGGAGTGTTTGTTGGGAAAGGATATGCAACAACCGAAGGGTTGTGCAAATTAAATGTAATGCCTATTGTTAACAATAAAAATATTTCTTCTGCTTACTTGCTTGAGTCTTCAAATGTATGGCATGATAGATTAGGTCACGTTAATTTTGATTCGATACGTCAATTAATTAACTTGAATCGTATCCCAACATTCCAAATTGACTCTAAACACAAATGTGAAATTTGCCTTGAGGCAAAATTAACAAGAACATCATTTCAATCAGTACAACGAAACACTGAACCACTTGAACTAATCCATACCGATGTTTGTGATTTGAAAAATGTTCAAACACGAGGGGGTAATAAAATATTTTATTACTTTTACTAACGATAGTACAAAATATTGTTATGTATTTTTGCTAAAGAGCAAAGATGAAGCTCTTGAAAAATTTATTCTTTACAAAAATGAAGTTGAAAATCAACTCGGTAAAAGAATAAAAAGATTAAGTGATAGAGGTGGTGAATATCAAGTACCGATTGGTAACTTTTGCACACAACATGAAATCATTCATGAAGTGACTGCACCCTTCACCTCAATCCAATGGAGTAGCCGAACGGAAAAATAGAACATTAAAAGAAATGATGAATGCAATGCTACTGAGTTCGGGACTACCTCCCAATATGTGTGGAGAAGCTATCTTGTCAGGAAACTATTTATTAAATATAATACCTCGGAAAACTGAAGACAAGACTCCATATGAATTATGGAAAGGAAAGAGGCCATCCTATAAATACTTAAGAGTGTGGGGGTGTCTCGCAAAGGTAGCAGTGCCTGCACCAAAAACCGTAAAAATTGGTCCAAAAACGGTGGACTGTATTTTTATCGGTTATGCACCCAATAGTAGTGCATATCGCTTCCTTGTGTATGATTCGGAAATACTGGATATACACAAAAATTCTGTCATGGAATCAAGGAATGCATCGTTCTTCGAAATGACATTTCCGTGTAAATCTAGTAATGAATGTGATTCTTCGTTAAAACGTTCAAACGAAGAATCTCATGACCAGACTACAGAATTAAGACGAAGCAAGAGCGCTAGAATCGAAAAATCATTTGGTGAGGATTTTGTGACATATTTGGTCGAAAAAGAACCACTCACGCACGCCGAGGCAATGGGTTCACCGGATGGGCCTCTCTGCAAAGAAGCCATCAACAGTGAACTCGATTCTATCTTACAAAATCATACGTGGGAATTAGTGGATCTCCCTCCGGGGAACAAGTGTTTAGGATCCAAATGGGTTTTCAAACGGAAAATGAAACTGGATGGAACAATTGATAAATACAAAGCAAGACTCATGATTAAAGGATATAATCAGAGAGAAGGCGTTGATTATTTTGACACATATTCACCGGTTTCACGAATAAATTCCATAAGGATGATACTTGCTATTGCAGCTTTAAGAAATTTAGAAGTACATCAAATGGATGTAAAAACAGCTTTCTTGAATGGTGACTTAGATGAAGAAATATATATGGACCAATCCGAGGGATTCCAATCACCATCAAACGGAAAGAAAGTTTGTAAACTAGTAAAGTCACTATACGGCTTGAAACAAGCTCCGAAGAAATGGCATGAGAAATTTGATCATGCAATGACTACTAGTGGCTTTACAATTAATGAATGCGATAAGTGCATTTACGTTAAAAAATTAGGAGATGACTATGTTATCTTATGTTTATATGTAGACGACATAATTATTGTTGGCAACAGTGAAAAATTGATTAAGTCTACAAAGAACATGTTAAATTCTAAATTTGACATGAAAGATTTGGGCATTGCTGATGTTATCTTAGGAATTAAGATCATAAGAACACCTAATGGTCTAATATTGAGTCAAGCTCATTATATAGACAAAATACTTGACAAATTCAGCAATGATTACAAGAGCATCGCCATGACATATTAGATAATAGTGTTCACCTGTCCAAGAACCGTGGAGAAGGTATTTCTCAGTTAGAGTACTCACGGATTATTGGAAGCCTGATGCATCTATCTAATGAGTTGTACAAGACCAGACATTGCTTATGCCGTAAGTAAATTAAGTTCATATACGAGTAATCCAAGTCACGAACATTGGAGAGCCATAATTAGATTACTTAGGTATCTAAGGCATACTCGGAACTTTGGTCTACATTATACGAGATATCCATCCGTGTTAGAAGGGAACACGGATGCAAACTGGATATCCGATACTGTAATACCCGGGAATTTTGCAACATAAAATAAATAAATAAATAAATAATAAAGAGAACATGATAAATGGATAAAGAATCATAGAAGATGAGAAATGGAATTTAAATTAAAAAGGAAACAAAATTCCGAGAACCCGGGAAGCCGAAGATAATTTAATCGAATAAATGGTTACACGGGGACCCGACACCGATAGACTCAATAACTCGAGTCTAAACATAAATTTAGGTCCGAATAAAATTAAGATAGGAAATGGGAGCCCGAAGATACCCCGGAAATCCGAATCCGGGAACATAGAGGGATAGAAGTCCGAAAGAGAGGAGGAAACGCCCGACGGATCGCACGACCCGGCCCAGACCGAAGTCCAGGCCAGGACGGCGCGGTCGCCGCGCGCTCCAAGGGGAAGACCGCGCCAAGGGCGCGCCGGCAGGGCAGTTGCGGCAGTTGCGAGATTCACTCGCCCGAACGCGGATTTTTCGACTTTCGGTTGAACATCTCTCGACCCAAGACCCTTGGGGTCAGATTTTGGACGCCCTAGGTCTTAGATATCTATAAATAAGACCTCCTAAGAGCTCCGAATACATTCGAAACCCTACGAAATCTTTCTATACGTCGAAACCCTAATCCCGGAGCCGTCGGAGGCACAACACCGAGAGGAGGAACTGACTTGGACGAAATTTGGAGACCCCCGTCGCTGTGGTAAGCCTTGATCCATTCTTTTCCATATGTGATTCAAAAACGAATCCTAAATTCGATCTTTTTCTATTCTAAACCCCCGATCCGAATCGAGGGCGAAGAACCCGACAAACGGGGAGGACGAACGAAGAACGTGGAAGCCACGCCTACGAATTTGGCGAGCCGATAATCCAATCTCAAGTAAGTTAACTCTTACATGGTTTTGGGATGAATTAAAACGTTCGAAACTAAAAGATTAAACAAGAAATCGAAATCTGTCAACTTATGTTCTTTATCAACGCAACAGTCTTGACGAATTTTTCCGAACCTTAAAACGACTCCAAACGGAAAAACTTAAAACATGAAAAATGTTCCTAAGGCTTATATCTACCTACTGTAAAAATTTCAAAATTTTTAAAGACGATTTGATATGAGAAACCCAACCGAAACCGAACTGCTTGAATCTAGATCTTGAAATTCTTGACAGAACTTAGGACCGATCTTGATCACGTTTTTGACATAGGTTCCAGACCGATTTAGATCTTTGACCGAACATGAAAGTTGTAGATAATTGTCTTAAGATGACCTCTGTAAAATTTTATTAAATTTGGAGTTGAATTGCTATGGTAGAATTCGAAATCTTTAAACTGAGTTTTATGAAATTCGGACAGAACAGTACTTCTGTGAAAATTAGTGTTTTTGACCTATTTTGGTATCTCGGATTGAAAAAGTTAAAACACGAAAGTTGTAGATCTCGACGTTTTGGAGTCAGGCGTGAAATTTCGTAATTTTTGAAATTAAATCTGATTTTAGACGAATTTTAGAGTAAACTGTAGTTGACCGAGTCAAATCTTGATATCTTGTTGAAACGGTGAAATTAGCCTTTGAGGTTGAAACGGATAGAAATTCTTTGAAATACGATACACGAAACAAGAAGATTAAAATATTGTGGGTTATGACTGAGCTAGATACTGTCAATGTTCTCTGCGGCTTGGGACATAAGAGCCCTAGTGTATGTCTAGGTTGACGTAAGAGCCCTAGCGAAGCACTGATCGTATGGCTAGCGGATGGATTAACTCTAATTAAAAGATCTGTATTGACCATGATACCTGTGGACATAAGAGCCCAGGCGTAAGGCTGGCGGACATAAGAGCCCTAGCGGTGGTGATCTGTAAAGGATATGAAACGGGAAGGTTGCGAGAATTCCAAATTGAATCTGTATTAAATTGTGCCTTTAAATTTATGGCAACTTATTTAATTACGTTGCAAGCTATATTGATGATCGTATGAATCCATGTCTTCTAAATTTTGCGATTACGTGAATTATTTAAATTATGCACATGTTTTCATTAAATTTAATTAAAGGCTTTGAAATCTCATAATCTTGTACGTGTTAACTTACTCAGCACGTAGTGCTGACCAAACCATTTTTATTTCTTTTTCTTTCAGAGTTGAGAATTATGCATCGTCATATGCATACACGGGAAGTTTGGGATGATATGTTATTTTGAAACTTTGTATTAGACTAGATCTTGCATGAACGGGCCTGTTTAACCCGTATTCTGGCCGTGTTGGCTATATTTAAATTCCGCTGCATTATACATATGTAATTATTATTTTCCGCTGCAACTTTGATGTATTATTTTTAAATTATATATGAATGGGCTGTTTGAATATTTTTAAATTCTGAAAAACCATAGCCTTGCATCTCTTTAGTGAGCTCGGAGAAACCGTGTCTTGTTAGAGAGGTGTGGCGGTGACACCCCGACCTGGGTGACCAAAAACCGGGGTGTTACAGAGTGGTATCAGAGCCCGGAATATTTTTAAACTATTGTTCTTATTTTTAAACTACTATTTTCAAACCATTATTATTTTTAAACTATTATTAATATTTTGACTATTATTTTAAATTTTAAAGTATTATTTCCATGGAGAAATTTTTATTTTAAAACCCATGGGAAAAATATAAATATATATATAGTGCATAAATTATTTTTGGGGGGAAATCATCATTCGCATTTGCATATTGCATCTCTTTTATGTAGAGAACTTAGAATCTTGGCGAATTTCAACTTAGAATCTTGGCGAAATTAACCTAGAATCTTGGCGAATATTAACTTAGATCTTTTGCTTGCACTAGATAACTTAGACGCTTGACATCGAATTAGAAACGCTCACTAGAGACTAATCTTGCTGTAGTTCTAGATCTCATTCGTCTATGCGCACGCCTAATCATAACAATCCTCGGCCTTAGTCATTCCTACCCGTGTACGAATTAGAAAATTTCCTTATGTGGAACAATAAAAATCAAGTTTTTATTAAAACACTCTCTATTCCAAAAATCTAGTTTGGATTCCCAAACAACAAATCCATTTCAAACGCACGACTCATTTAAAACTTGACCCGAACCTTCTTGAGAATTATGAATAGGCAGTTATGGGGACATAACTGAAGTCCTAAGGGGGAGTGGATGTGATACCCCGTAATAATTTATCTTTGGAGTTCGACTCGATAAGATGTATCCTAAATCATAAATAAACAAATTCAAATTGTTTTGAACTACGTTATGGCTTGATCCCTTCACCGGGTACGTAGGCAGCTTAGAAGTTTTAATTCTAAGTTCAGTCACAAAATAATAAAACAAACAAAAGACTTTAGCACGAGAAAAGTCGAAACACAACTTCGAGGACGAAGTTGATTCTTAAGGAGGGTAGACTGTAATACCCGGGAATTTTGCAACATAAAATAAATAAATAAATAAATAATAAAGAGAACATGATAAATGGATAAAGAATCATAGAAGATGAGAAATGGAATTTAAATTAAAAAGGAAACAAAATTCCGAGAACCCGGGAAGCCGAAGATAATTTAATCGAATAAATGGTTACACGGGGACCCGACACCGATAGACTCAATAACTCGAGTCTAAACATAAATTTAGGTCCGAATAAAATTAAGATAGGAAATGGGAGCCCGAAGATACCCCGGAAATCCGAATCCGGGAACATAGAGGGATAGAAGTCCGAAAGAGAGGAGGAAACGCCCGACGGATCGCACGACCCGGCCCAGACCGAAGTCCAGGCCAGGACGGCGCGGTCGCCGCGCGCTCCAAGGGGAAGACCGCGCCAAGGGCGCGCCGGCAGGGCAGTTGCGGCAGTTGCGAGATTCACTCGCCCGAACGCGGATTTTTCGACTTTCGGTTGAACATCTCTCGACCCAAGACCCTTGGGGTCAGATTTTGGACGCCCTAGGTCTTAGATATCTATAAATAAGACCTCCTAAGAGCTCCGAATACATTCGAAACCCTACGAAATCTTTCTATACGTCGAAACCCTAATCCCGGAGCCGTCGGAGGCACAACACCGAGAGGAGGAACTGACTTGGACGAAATTTGGAGACCCCGTCGCTGTGGTAAGCCTTGATCCATTCTTTTCCATATGTGATTCAAAAACGAATCCTAAATTCGATCTTTTTCTATTCTAAACCCCCGATCCGAATCGAGGGCGAAGAACCCGACAAACGGGGAGGACGAACGAAGAACGTGGAAGCCACGCCTACGAATTTGGCGAGCCGATAATCCAATCTCAAGTAAGTTAACTCTTACATGGTTTTGGGATGAATTAAAACGTTCGAAACTAAAAGATTAAACAAGAAATCGAAATCTGTCAACTTATGTTCTTTATCAACGCAACAGTCTTGACGAATTTTTCCGAACCTTAAAACGACTCCAAACGGAAAAACTTAAAACATGAAAAATGTTCCTAAGGCTTAGATCTACCTACTGTAAAAATTTCAAAATTTTTAAAGACGATTTGATATGAGAAACCCAACCGAAACCGAACTGCTTGAATCTAGATCTTGAAATTCTTGACAGAACTTAGGACCGATCTTGATCACGTTTTTGACATAGGTTCCAGACCGATTTAGATCTTTGACCGAACATGAAAGTTGTAGATAATTGTCTTAAGATGACCTCTGTAAAATTTTATTAAATTTGGAGTTGAATTGCTATGGTAGAATTCGAAATCTTTAAACTGAGTTTTATGAAATTCGGACAGAACAGTACTTCTGTGAAAATTAGTGTTTTTGACCTATTTTGGTATCTCGGATTGAAAAAGTTAAAACACGAAAGTTGTAGATCTCGACGTTTTGGAGTCAGGCGTGAAATTTCGTAATTTTTGAAATTAAATCTGATTTTAGACGAATTTTAGAGTAAACTGTAGTTGACCGAGTCAAATCTTGATATCTTGTTGAAACGGTGAAATTAGCCTTTGAGGTTGAAACGGATAGAAATTCTTTGAAATACGATACACGAAACAAGAAGATTAAAATATTGTGGGTTATGACTGAGCTAGATACTGTCAATGTTCTCTGCGGCTTGGGACATAAGAGCCCAAGTGTATGTCTAGGTTGACGTAAGAGCCCTAGCGAAGCACTGATCGTATGGCTAGCGGATGGATTAACTCTAATTAAAAGATCTGTATTGACCATGATACCTGTGGACATAAGAGCCCAGGCGTAAGGCTGGCGGACATAAGAGCCCTAGCGGTGGTGATCTGTAAAGGATATGAAACGGGAAGGTTGCGAGAATTCCAAATTGAATCTGTATTAAATTGTGCCTTTAAATTTATGGCAACTTATTTAATTACGTTGCAAGCTATATTGATGATCGTATGAATCCATGTCTTCTAAATTTTGCGATTACGTGAATTATTTAAATTATGCACATGTTTTCATTAAATTTAATTAAAGGCTTTGAAATCTCATAATCTTGTACGTGTTAACTTACTCAGCACGTAGTGCTGACCAAACCATTTTTATTTCTTTTTCTTTCAGAGTTGAGAATTATGCATCGTCATATGCATACACGGGAAGTTTGGGATGATATGTTATTTTGAAACTTTGTATTAGACTAGATCTTGCATGAACGGGCCTGTTTAACCCGTATTCTGGCCGTGTTGGCTATATTTAAATTCCGCTGCATTATACATATGTAATTATTATTTTCCGCTGCAACTTTGATGTATTATTTTTAAATTATATATGAATGGGCTGTTTGAATATTTTTAAATTCTGAAAAACCATAGCCTTGCATCTCTTTAGTGAGCTCGGAGAAACCGTGTCTTGCTAGAGAGGTGTGGCGGTGACACCCCGACCTGGGTGACCAAAAACCGGGGTGTTACAGATACGAAAGACACAAAGAG